>CM053510.1:58122392-58147505 GCA_028627145.1 Eidolon dupreanum | reverse complement strand
ATTTTGTCTATAACATCTATAATATCAACTTATCAATGTGTCACTGAAAAGAAAGAATAAATATTTGTTACATTTGGATTGTCAATACTGATGTGGTCTAGTTTACCATAAAGTAAGATGAGGAAAGACAAAAATAAAGGCAAGATAAAATTTTGGACACTGTGTCACTTAGTTTTCAATTTGGCTCTATGACTCTTATTGGAAAGAAAATTAGATTCAAAGCAAGCTGTTTTGAGGATTTTATAAACGTTTGTAAAGAGAATGTGTATGTGAATGTGTGTGGAGGTGGGGGTGGGGAGAGGAAACCACCTAGATAGTTGGTCACGCAGCTTTTGGGTATACACTGGGAAGCTGAATCCTTATCAAAAACATCATAGGCACTAAGAAGAAATTCCATCACTATTTTCCATGTAAACTAAAATTAACATCACTGCTAAACAATTTGTTTAAGATTATCATAAATTAATTGACTAGCACCAGACTTTTTTTCAAAGCTCAGCTTTGTGATGGATGACCTTGAACAAGTCACTTGAACCCTTTGACTTTAAATTTTAAAATATGTGTATCAGAGATGACAATATCTAAATCAGAAAGTTGTGAATTAGCACATACTGAGAAATAAATTCGACTTAAGTCATTCATCTAACTTCCTACTAATTACAGCTTCTTGATAATTATAACTGATTAAGCATTTCCAATGGTGAGTAAACATGAGAATCCTATCCTTTGAGTTAGTATTTTGAATGTTATTGAGGTTGAGCATCATGCTCCAGAAGAAAAGGACAGAAAAAGAAGAAAGTTTGAATAAAGGTTATAAAGTGAGAAAATTGAAGAACATATCTGGGGAAATTGTGTAGTTCAGTGTAGTCTGAAATTAGCATACTAGAAGGTTTTTCTGGGAAGTGGGGGCAAGCTGTTTGTTGATTCCTATCCTCTCATCCTTATGAGTAGGTAAAGGTAAATTGAATCCTGAGAAATTTGAAGTAGTTTGTATTCTTTCTTTTACTAGAAACAGTATATAGAATTAAATAATTTCCAGAACATGTGAATTTCACTATTCTTCTATATTACCAGTAACTGAAATTATTATTTATGAATCACTTCAAATCCTATTGAAGTGATACAATTTGAAGTGATTCATAAATAAATAGTAATTTCTCTCATACTACTGCTGGATTCATTCTCCAAACATATTTTGGATTGGTGTTGATGAAGTGGAGTGACATATTATCACCTTAAAGAGTAACTTCCCTGTAGCAGAGGAATTCTAGCCAATCTTTGTAGTGAGGCCCAGTTTCTGAATTTAGCAAGTACAGGTATAAAGTAGGTTAGTGGAAGATTCCTCCTACTGGCTTCTTATCCTGACTTAGTTGTAGTTTAGAGTTCTAAGCTTAAACAAATTATTGATCATTTCTTAATTGAGCCCATTTATACTTGAAGAAATGAGTTCTCTAAAGGCCAAGTATTTGTTTATCTATATTCATTAATTTCCAATGCTGCTATGACTTTTCTTTCTTTCTTTTTTTTTTTTTTTTTTTGCTATTTTATTTTTACTGGCATTTTAAAGAGAAAGTGGTGAAAGTTAATTAGGCAGAGCCTTGTGCATTTAGTTTTCATTAAAACCAGGAAGTCAGCAACCTGAACCCACAACAATAAATGTAAGGCCATTTCCTCCTTATCTCTTTAAGCTCAATGGACCTATGGAACAGTAAGTTACCATCTTTGAGTAATAACACATTGGGTATTAAATCTATGTAGTCAGCTATCAGGCTTCTCTTCCCTTAGACAAATAATGTCATTTTGACCATTTTATTTCCTTTGAAAGTATAGATTTTAATTTACAAAGGAAGTCAACAGATATATGAATGCTCATTTTCCCTCATTACACAATTTCTTAAACACTGAAAAAAAAAGCAAGATATCTAGGGTCTACATTGTTTTATGTTCTTAATATGTAAAAGATATTGTCACAGAGGAAACAACAAAACAGCTTGTTCATTAGCAAACACAGCATGTAGGTGGAAACAAAGGGACAAAAACAAGACCCTAATTACACCCATGAATTCCTCCTCTTCCTTAGAAAAAGAAAGAAGACCCAGTTTCCCCTCAGTAACAGTGTCCTTTAGGGCTTGCACTAAGAATTCATTTTTCCATATGTCTGTGAGTCAGTATGTGAGTCTGATCATTGTTGCCTAATGAACACAACATGAATTCCCACTAGGTGTCAACTAATGGGTACTTCAAGTGCAATTTTCTGTGCGTGTTAAATGAGTAAGTTGAAAACTTCGCTGTTCTGAAGCTCCTTTGGTGAGTAGGGAAATATTACACAGGATTCTGGACAAGTCTTTGCTTAGATTACAGTCCCATAAAACAAAAATTACGCTATAATACTGCCCCTCCATAGGATAATTTTTTTTGGATGCAAAATTTCTTTAGAACTCGCTTGAACTTTAGTCTATTGTCTCTGTAACTCTGCCTAGAAATGAAAACTGGTACTTAAACTAGTTTGAAATTTTAATAATTATAAATAATTTTTAAATATATATAACATATTCTAGGAGTTCAATAATAGTTTATACATATGCAGATGGAAAGAAAACAAAATAAACTATGTTTTAACAAAAACTACGCATTCTTCATTTTAGCCAAGATTGTCTTTGTCCATAAAAAGTGCAGGAAATTGAACATGAAATAATGAAGGCTTAATAGTTGTGCACTGCTGGAGTGCTTCTGGGTGATTATATTTTAACAAAAGTTAATGGCCAAGTAATGGAAATAATGAGCTGAAGTGAAAATCCAATATGAGTTTGATGAGCAGAACATTCAGAATGAAAGTATACTAAAGGAGAAAATCCCCACGGAACATTTCATGTCTTAGTACTCCTGGAGCTTATTAGTTTTAGTATGAAAATGGACATGATTGATAAAGAAACCTAAGTGGATATGTGCTGGTGATCTTTAAAAGCAATGGGGCAAAACCCAGAAATTCCTAAAAAGAAAGAGTAAAAAAATCTTTAGAAGGCTTCTTTTCTATTTCCATTAACTCTCCAGGTATATTCACCTATTTGTACATGGCCTATAATGCTGATCATGGAACAAATAATTATTCAGCCTGCTAATACAGAAACTATCCCAGAGATACTGAACTAGGAGTCAGTAAGGTTGGTGAGAATGGCCATGCCAGGAATAGATAATGAGCAATGGAGGTTTGGGGCTCTGATGGACAAAGAATATCAATTTAGGGACATAGATTGATGAATAATAAAGTTATCACACAGGACCTAAAAGACTCCTTTAATCCAAGATGATGACTTAAATGTTAAGTATCTTCCCCCTTAATTACTGGAGAAAGAGAAGGGCAGTGGTAAAATTTTCCAAAACTAAAGATAAAAACTGATGCCAGTATTCAATGATCCAAATGTTCAAATGATACCAACATCACCACCATTACCACTATCACTGGTAGCAGTAGCGTCAATTTCGTTAAAAGTAACATTCATTGAACACTTATTAAATGCCATATACCAGCCAGTGTATTTTACATACAAAATTTCACTCAATTCTCACAACCAAATGAGGTTACTCTTTTGGATTCCAATTTTGCAAATAAGGGAATTAAGTAACTTGTTGAAACCTCAACAAGGTCTGTAGAATAAGCCAGGCAGCTAGGTCCTATTTTATATACTAAGTTATACTCTTGCCCATAATGTTAAAGCACTTTGTAAATTATAAATGCTATAGACTTTAAGCAATCAACATCATTATTAATGATAATATTATTTACTGTTTGAGCAGCAGTTCATATTGAAAATTCTATAACATAAACAATCCATTCTATGATACAAACAGCAAACTACAAAAAACTCACAAGCTCTATTTTCTTACATACTTTAGATGTATCATTTAGGGCCAAGTGAATAAAACATTTTGTAATATATAAGCAGGCAACTTATTTGTTAGATTTTTTTCTAAAAGTGATATTATGTTATACTTATTACTTATCAAATTTTAAATAATTTATGTATTTCTTTAGTGAAAAGGGTAAACCAAAAAAAAAAAAAAAGTGTTTTGAAGACCCTCCCCCCGCCTAAAACAATCAAAATTTGGCAGAAAAGAATAAGTCAATGAGTTATTTGGCACTCTGTTGCTAAAATAAATGACTTACTATTAACCTTCAGTTGTTATAATATCACATTTACAGTTTAGAGTTAAATTGTACTTAACTCTAGATTCAAATTCTTTTTTTTTTTTTGAGTTTCTGATATATTTTCAGATTATTTAGATATTTTTCTGCAACTGAAATATTTCATTACATTTTCCTGCCATTGTTTCTAACATAATTTTATGCTTTGAAGTAATATTTCTCACACTTAAATGTTTCTCTTATGACACATTATTACTTTAACTCCTTTTCCCTAATACAATGCTAGTCTTTGTTTGCCCGTATAGGAAACTGCTATTCGCTGTTTCAATTTCTAATGTGGAATGAACCCCAAATAACTGTGAAAATTGTGAATGAAGGGCAAGGCTAACTCATTTAACTTTTGTTTTTCTAATTGTAGGTTAGATAACTAAGGAACACATTTGATGTAGATCACATGAATGGTGAATACACTTATTTTACGATAAAATAAACCATGATTTGAATCTGTAGCCCCAATGTGAAATATATATGGTACAAAGTTTTCAAAGCCTTAACAGTTTTCTAACATCTCCTTTTCCACTTAAATGATGTTTACAACTCTAAACAAATGGTGGATGTGCTTTATAATAAAAGTGACTTAAAATTTATATGTAACAGATTCTATTTTAAAGAATGTATAATATATATTTTAAATTTTAATTTTCAAATTTCCATTCATACTTTTGGAATGTGCAGTTTTCCAAATATCTATGTGCATCTTCTTATTGTTTAATGAAATTCCTTCTGTTGTTTAAATGATAGCCTCTTTTTTAATACTTGACTATTTTTATATTCAATTAGATTGTATTTTTCATGAAACCTGGGATTGCCCAATATGATAACAAATCATACATCAGTAAAAACAATATTTCGTAAGTGTTCCTGTCAATTTTAAGTGTAAAAATGCACTATACCTCTGGAGTTATTCAATTAAATCATCTCACAAACCTAAATATATATATCAGAGCAGGCAAAATGTTTAGTAAATGTGGCCAAGTCTTGCTTTTAGTTTAATAAATAAACATACAAATATTTCACATTTCAGATTCCTCCCTGAATAGCATGCTGACATATGGAAAAACTGAGTGACTTGAGTTTAAGGTCAGTGTATTTGTCTCACTAACCCAAGGGGTAAGCAGTGAGAAGAAAATGAATCAAGAAAACTAGAAAATTCACAACTTTGTTTTTCAACTTCTGGAAAATAAATAGTTTATTATGGTTATATTTGTTGTAATTGAAAACTCATAATCTTTTTTTTGCTTTGACAAACAGACATCATTTAATTTTTTAAACTTAAAATGTGGTGTCTATAAATAGTTAATGAGGAATTTTCTATGGTGAACTGAAATAAAAGGACAAGGCTCACATGCTGCCCACAAACATAAAACAAAGTAATGCATATCAAATGGAATGACTCACACTGGAATATGTATTTTATATGTATATTATAATAATATGTATTTTATATGTATATAATATGTATATTATGAAAATTTCCAATACATCCAGAAAAAATAACCAAGTAATGTAAATTATTTGTTCTTACAATACAAAAACATTTTTTCATCTGCTTTAATAAGGTTCATGCCAGTTTTAAAAATATTTCTATACACAACAATCCAAAAAAATTCAATTCATTCATATGCAATTCAACCATATGCAACACTGATCTTACAGTTTGTGATTTTGCCCACTCCCAGGCCCCTGCCCCAACTAAAAAAGATAAATTCTCTTTCAAAACAAGATGCCCAATATGACTCATGCCAATCCCAGATGATATTCCTTCAAGGCAGCATCAATCCTTGGGTCAAAATAGAATCCAATTATTCTATAAATTATTTCATCTGACACAAGTATTTTAAGTCAGTGTGTCTCAGATTTGAATGGTGAACAAAAATATCAAAAGAAAATTTTCAAGTATTTCAAAATATCCCAAAATTACTTCAAGAATTATTCAGATGGACCCTTAATACTGACAAATTACTTAACTATATTACTTAGTTTTGGACAAACATAAAACTAGGCATAAACTCCTATCTTTACCAATCAAATAAAAATAATACCCTAAAACAACATATGCATATTTTGTCAAAGCCGGATCACCATTTGTAACATTAACATGGTAATGACTGGTAGAGTACGGGACTTTTGAAGTTGGCATACACAGACTATGAGGAGATGATATGTTTCTCTCATCGTTTTTTTCTCATTTGTACTTCTGCAATGCCCTTTGGCTTTACTTACCAAAGACAAATGTTTACACATTATATATCCCTCTGCACATTTCTCATTTGCTTGTGGCACTGAAGTAATCCTATAATATTTTGCATCAACATGATTGAAAACAAAAAGGCAGGCAGACAGGCACAGATTTTACTTGCAATTATTCCATCATAAAGTGATTATCCAGAAGATCCAAAATATGTTTATATTACTTTTAATCTTAACACTAAAATGAGGATACAATCTGTAAAAATTAGCGTAGGCAACTTGTAGATCCCCAAATCTGCAGACCCAAAATGAAAAGCCAGAATAACTAGCTTAACAAACACGTTTGCTTTCTTCATAACCTGATGAAATTCCCAATTGGTGCTGAAACACCACAGATGCAAAAATAGTTTCACTATACTGAAGCAGAACCTCAGGTTCTGTTAATCACTTCATAGATAAAACCATATTTCAATCTGTTCATGAAATATCTTTCACAATTATTTCAAGACTTTTCCTTTGTGTGTATCAACTGCGTCTTCAAAGAAGTTTGATGTTAAGAGTTTGAATTATGAAATAGACTAACCTTTTATTCTCTCTAATTGCTTTGTCTCCCTTCTTCCAAGAGATGGTTGGTTTTGGAGAGCCTTGGGGTTTACACTCCATGACAACTTCTTGGCCTTTTGTAACAATTATTATTTTCTTTAGCTGATTCAGTGCAAAAGTGGGAGCTGAAGCTATTAAAAAGAAAATATTAGTTCTACCAGAAGCTATGACAATAACTTCTAATGCAGGATAGATACATCAATATTTTGCAACTTTTTCTACTAGGACACATTTCTAATAAAATCATATAATATCTATACACATAAAAGATAATAACTCAAAATTTAAGTTATTAATGAATAGATACCTTATTGGTTGTTCTTTTCATTACCAGGTGATGTTTTCATACAATGTGGGATCCACAGACAAAGTGGATTTGTTTTAAAAAATAACACATTTTAATTACGGTTACCAACTTTAATTGTAAAAGACTAATGAGCACCTTGGGCAAAAAGTGAAAGGGTCAGCCAAGGAAGGATATTTTGGGCTTCATTTGAAAAAAATGGAGGTTACCTGTGGAGAAGACAATTCTGGTATCTATTTACTGAGTCTTAACTAAAGCATACTTTACTTGAATGTTAAATACAACTGAATGTAGTTTTTAAAGAAATACATTGTTAAGAAATGGAATTATTTAAATTTCAATCAAAAGTTGATATCATTGGTTGCAATTATTTACCTAGGTCTGATCATTAATTATTTTTACTGCATTTTTACCAAGACACTTTTAATTAAAGTTCCCCAGGTAATTCCACTGGGCAGCTATGGTTAAGGATACTGGACTAAAAGAATTCATGACACAGAGACTAAAACAATATTTTTTAAAAGAAAGACACTTTTGAACCTAAAAGAGAATATGAAAGATATGTCTACAGTCTCTTATATAATTATTGTACCAATGTGACAATTTTGTGGATATTTCATAAGCGGTTTATGTCCATCATATAGCAGTATAATGCATGGCATAAAAGCATTAAAAATACGTATGTAACATAAAAATACGTATGTAATTGAGATGGGTTAAGAAATTGGAAAAAAAATAAAAAGACTCATGGGGAAATTGTAGGTAACATTTTTGGTTGCCTACTGGGAATAGAACTTACAAAGGATAATTCTGAAAATAAGTCTAGTGAATGAGAAAGAGACTCATTTCACAATGTTTCTGGGTAAACTATTAACTGGGTGAAGGCCAAATCAGATTTTAATTCAGAAATGTTGGAGTGTGAACTGACAAGAAAGTACATTAATATTTTATTGATTAGGTTTAGGAGACTGAAACATGGACTCCTGTAACTATTTTGGATGTATTAGTTATAATGTGGAGAAATTTTAAATTCAAACATTCATAATTCAATAATTTGATTTATGGTATTACATTTAGTTGATATGTAAAGTTCCCAGATTCCTGAGATCTTGGGTGTTCCTGTTAATATCGTGCTTTGAGAATTTAAATGAATAGCAATTATACTTGGGCTCCTGCCCACTTTTGGGAGATAGTGAGTTAAGATCACTTAACTATTTCTCTTTGTATTATAAATATCCAGAGCCAAAATTTAGGAAATCATCAGAGTAGGAAAAAAGTAAAATCCATTCCAGCAGCCCAAATATGCTCAATCTGGGAGGCCTGTTCTACTGGATTGATTCTTTCCTGTACTAAATGAAGTAGAGCTACTTCCTGGTTACATTTTTATCAAGGGTATAATTATGAGATGGCTGTGCCTAGCCTAGCTTTCATGTAATGATGATAATGGTTGATGTCCTACAATGAAAGGGTGCTTTATTGTGGGTGTCTTGAAGGAGTCACATGCCTACTGGTAGGTAGGAGATGCTTGGAAAAATATTAAGCATTGCTATGGGAGAAGGGAGAGGGTGCCTGACATCTACATTCTGATCCCCTACCCTCAAGGCATTTTTCCTTGGAAGTTAACATATACTTCTTATATGATTTTTTTTTAATACCATAGAAGAGATATATTGTGTAAACTTGTTAAAAAGTTAGAAGAACCTTATAAAAAAGTTATGGGACAAACTGTACCCAATGTAAACTTGTCCCCTAAAGCTTAAAAGATATATGTCAGCAAGACAGAAAATTTTCTTTCAAGCCATAAAATAGGTTTTTACAATCACATCATGAAACTTGAGTATAGTAAGAATTAGAGCATGAAAAAAAAGCAACATTTTTTCCTATTTGTTTACTTAGAAATTGCATACCTAAAATTTTTAGCTCAGCACTTGCATAAATGGTTCCATATTTATTTTCAGCCAAACATTGATACATTCCAGCATCTGACTGGTTCACATTGTGGATCATCAATACTCCATTAACCATCTCAACCCTACTCTGTAATGGAATGAACAAAATTAGATACAGAAAGTGAACAAATCATACAGATTTTGCAGTTACTGTCTCCTAGACCAAGGGGGGGAAAAAAGCCTGCAATTAACGCAGTTGAACATTATTTGACAACTCAGCAACACAAATTTATTTTATTTGATAACATATCTCATGTAAATTATAACTTTCTTAGAAAAGAAATTAAAACTATATATTCCTATAGTTATTCTTCTGAGTTTTATTTTAGTTTTGTTTTTAAATGGAGCTGCTTTTGTTTGGTATACAAGTTAAGCTTATAAAGTACAATCAACAGATGAAGCTTTTATTAGAATTCATTTTATAAAGGAGAAGCAGTGATTCACATGGTAGAAAGGACTGAGGCATCAAGGTTAAATATAATTAAGGTCTTAACAAGAATCCTTTTATTATATTGATCTGGTGAGGAGTTTGTCTTTTTCTCACTTCTCTCACCAAAACAACACAAATAAAAAAAACTGCCCTGAAACTGGATTCTATATAAAATTATTGGTAAGACAATGTAAACTTCCTTATCTGAAGAAACAATATAGAAGACAGAAAACTGAACATGTGTAAATTGAGGTAAACAGAGGTCAAGCACACATTTCGAAAACAAATTTTAAATTTAAAATGTTGTTAAACAACCAGGTGTCTTGTCTACTTAACGTCAAGCAAATTGCTTTTTTTTTTTAATGTTAGCGAGCAGTACTTTATCAACAGAGATGCCAAGTAATTTGACACTATTTTCAAAATAAACCCATTCACTTTGCAAATGTTTTATTTGCCAGTGGAATTTACTTTACTTGGATGCTGGGAGTAGAAAATATAACCAGCATAGTCCCTTCTCGAGGTTTATCTGGTAGGAGATTTAGAAAGAATTAGAAAGAGGCAAATAATTCAATGACTCGTGATTTCTACCCTCTCCCTCACATTTTTTTTAAACAGCTCTATAGTTCTTTTTATTTGTGTCTTTTTGTGTAATCGTTTTGGCTTAACTGGTTTCAGAATAAGAGAATACTGGAGCTGGATAGGACTGTGGGAAGGATCTGATCTAATCTCTTCATTTCACAAAGAAGCAAACTGAAGCCCAAAGAGGTAAATGATAGACAAAAGGCCCCTGGGCAGAATATGTGTTTGGAATTTCAACTTTATATTCATTTCCTCCTCTATTTTGGCCATAAATAGTGCTCTCTTTCCTGCAAAGGCCACAATAACGGAAAAAGCTAAAATTACCATTATTCTGAAATTAAATAATAATTGATTTATTTTCATATTCAGTACACATTAAGTTGTTTTACAAAAAGGCAGTAGATTTACTAAAAAGATATTTAAGTCTATGGGTAGCAGGATGTCACAGAAATATCTTGCCTAGGACATAGAAGACTAAGATTCTACTCTCATCTCGTCCCTTACTAGATACATGAACTAGGGCAAGTCATTTTACTTATTGGAGTTAACTCCATCATCTGCAAAGTGACAGCAACGAGCTAGATGTTATCTAAAAGTTGGCTAGAAATAGCAATGAGTCTATAATAATCACTGATGTTTTCATGACTTTATAGGATTGAATAAAACCTAAACAATGTATTACTTTAAAAAGTAATGAGGTAATGAAAATAAAAATTGTTTCTATATTTATTATATTACTCCAAATACTTAAGACATAAGAAATGGCTTTCAAGAAGAATAAAGGACAGTTTGTCTTATGTGCAATCCTGCCAAAAGTACACACTGGGACAGGTTAATAGTTACCCAACAGTACCTGAGTTAAGAGAGGCACTCCATTCTTCAGCCAACGGTATGTGGGTCTGGGTTTTCCAGTAGCCTTACATTCCCATCGCAAAGGGCTCCCACTGTCTAACTGAGTATCATTCAGTTTTTCTATCCAGTGTGGGTAAGCTGTAAGAATTTAAGCATTAAAAAAAGGGAGATTCCAAGTTCAAAATTTATATGGGCCTATTAATTGCAATAATTTTGATTCACGCTTTGCATTACACACAGAACTGTATTTCTTGTGTAAAAAATATATAGCAGTGATATTTTGATCATTTACAACATTTTTGTAAGCTAAATGAAGTATATCTTGTTTCCACACTTCTTCCCAAGGCACCATAATTTGTTTAGTAGGAAGTCTAGTACTTAAGAGGCATCACTTTTTCCAAGTACTGGAGCAGCGTTAGCACAGGTTTAAGTAATATAACATGTCCATTTATTGAATAACTGCTCTTTTCCTTAATAGAACCTGAATCGCTTTTGGAAAATAATTTGTAAATTCAAATTTCACTTGGTGTTCATTGTTTTCTGTACTTACTAGCATTCTTCAAATATGCAAAATGACAACAGAGGAAAAATCCTTGATCAAGAAAGAGTGTGCGGTGGCTACGGTTCGAAGCGGTTGTGCAACGTGAGAAAGCCAGCGCAGCGCGGCGCCGCGGTAAGCGTGCTGGGCCCGCGCGACACCCCGGGCGAGCGGCGTGGGCCGGGGCCGCGGCCTCGCAGGCGCGCGCGCTGTCGGAGCCCCGCCGCGGAAGCCTCGGGGCGCCGCGCGAACAAGCCGGCGGCGGCGCGACGGACTGAAAGGCGTCCGCGGAGTCGCTGGGACTCTGGCCCGGCCGGGGAGATGCGCGCCAAGAAGGAAGGACGCGTCCACAGCCGCTGTCCGAGCCGGCCGCCCGTGAAGTCGGAGTCGGCGCGCGACCCCGCGTGGAGCGGTCGCGCGTGGAAATGAGGCCGCGGAGGGACACGGCTTCAGAGCTTTATACGCACGGAGTAAATAAAAGTTTGGGCTTGATTGGACTACTTTTACGAACTAAATGATAAAATGTAATCCCCCGCCCCTACTTTTGTACTGCGATGCCAAATTTCCTTTAGTTGTTTTAATCGTAGTTATCTTAAGAATCTGGTGCCAGAGGTTAGCTGGATATAACCAGGCTGCGGGGAGTCTTTCCTTGATATGTATTGTTAGTAGGCACTAGAACAGTAGGGATGATAGAATTCTGAGTAATAGGCCAAAATGCCTTTTTTAAAGAAGGAACCTAGAGCACAAACTGTTGTGCACCTGTTGAGCTGCCCAGTATACGGATGCTATAATATAATATAATGATGAAAGTCGGGTACAGACAGAGATGGTTCTTTAACACAGAAGTTCATTTTTATAAGTTAGGCGAAAAAATCCGAGAGACCGGTTCCTTTTTATCTCCCCTCCCCCACCGACTTTCTCCAATTTTGGCGATTTAAGAATATGTCCAGGACAGAGGAAGTAATTCTTTTCCTCTGTCTCTCTGACCTTAACTTTGTGATACTTGGAAATCTTCCACCTTTCCGTGTTTGTCGATGATGACGTTTCTAATATTATAAGCAAGCAGAAGTTGCTTGTTTTATGACAAGATAGTTTTTACTGATGTAAAGAATTGTGCACGGTCAAAATCTAGAAAAAAAATTCTGCTGAATAATTTATTAGAAATAAAACATTAGAAGAATTATATCATATCCGCTTAAACAGACTGCTTTTTTAGATTGGCGTTTTATACTCTTTTTGTTAGGATTTTGTACTAGATTTACTTGTAGCCAATAAATGACCTGCAACATAACTATTTGCAAAATAAATGTGGAAGAACATTCAATATAAAGGTAATTTATGTTATAGGAATGCTATCGAAAATGTGAAAAGTGAAGCATCTGAATGAGAGACTACATTAAATTCAGCTTTTGTGAAGTATGCCTTCCTTCTTTATCCTGAAATTTGTTTTTCCTGTTTTTTTTTTCTGTTTTTTTTTGTTGTTGTTGTTGTTTTGTTTTGATTTTTTTTTTTTTTTTTTTTTTTTTTTTAGAAATGTTAAGTCTGACCCTAATCAAATTAATCTATTTAACTCTTGAGTCTTACCCATGGATTTTTATAGACCGCATCCCGAGACCAACTTCTGCAACAGAAATGTATGAATAGTATCTTTTGGAATGATTTTAGTCTTTTAACAACTGGTGTTATCTAGATACATCTCAAACCTTCTGCTGTTTACCTTATGGACACTTATACTTCACCTCAGCCTTCAATTCCACGGTACTTCCTTGCTACTTAATATCTTAGAATCTAGTATGAAGCTATTGCATGAACCCTGCATCTTTACCTGTGTATATCATGTAGTTCTCTTATAGTGAGTTTGTACAGATGTATTTCATTTCATGTAATCAAATTTTAAGTAACATATTGGAAAGTTGTTAAAACAAACTTTATAAGTTAGAAAAGAAGATATAATGTAATTATATGAAATCTATAAAATAGAGATAGAGGAGTCTTTCCTCCATTGGCTGATACTTAAAATAAAAACACTGAAAACAAGTGACCCTTAGTCCGTAAGTATTCTATTTTAAACAATTGAAGAAATAAATAGGAAAAAAATATTGAACAATTGGTTATTTCTCTAGCAACATTTTTTTGCCATAAATCTATAAAATATTTACTTTGTGCTAGTGAGGACTTTAGTCATTGATTCATTCACCTGTTAGTCCTTGTTCAATCTTAGAGGCTATTAGGGATATAGAACACCTATATATTATATTTAATAAGTTTATACTGTGGTAAAGGAGTTGTAAAGTCATAGGAGAGCCTAAGAAAAGAAAAGATAGTATGAGAAAGGAAAGAAGACATGCTGAAGGAAATTGCACATGGATATCAGAATAGTGGGTCTAAAGGGACAGCAGATGTCCAAAACCAATGCCAGTTTAGAAGGAAGGAGAAAGAGCAAGAGAGAAGAAACTCCCATTTATTAAAAGTTAATCCTAGACACTGAACTCAATTATCAATTGATCCCTGTAACATTGATCCTGAAAACAAATATTTCATTTTATGAATCAGGAAATGTTGGCTCAGACAGGTTAAGAAAATTTACCCAAAGGCACATAGTAAGGGACAGAAACCACTTTCAAAGTCAGATATTTCTGAGTCCAGGGAGTGTACATTTCTCACATCCTATTTTGAAATATTGAAAAATGAATTGGAAGCATTTACTGCATAACTAGTTGTCTGTAAATGGGAATTTTGTTTTTAGTAGCTCATCGGTCTTCCAGCCAACATAACGCAGTCTGTAAGAGCCTTACCTTGGCGTAGTCAGGATTTGTAGGCTTTTGAATACACTGTGATTCAACTTTAAGCCTAGAATCTATCATTCAACAGTCTACCAGGGTGAGCTTTCAATATTGATCCTGATTTTTGTGCCTGGCTCCCAAAATCAGTCTCTTTGTAGTCATCTATATTAAAAATACTGATAAAAATAGTGAGATACAAAAGCAACATTAAACTCTGTTTCCTCCTTTGGACTTTCTGTAAACTTTCCTACTCTACTTTGTCAGACTACTTCATAACTATACATGACCCCTGTAATCCAAGTAGACAGGTTTGCTGTGTTCCAAACATAGGCTGCATCTTCTTCAGATGGTTCAATACATTTGGAATGTTCTACTTCTCTATCTCTTTTAATTCTACTCATAATTGAAGCTTTAGTCTAGTTATGTAAGGTTTATTAATCCCAACCTTAAAAGGGAGTCATCTGTTGCTCTCTGGACATGTATAGTTCTTATTCACTTGGATATAATCACATAGTAGCTTTTACCCCTCTTCTGTTGCTGACATACTGTTATTGAATATTTTAGTTATTGTTTGACATCCCAGCTAGTTAGATCATCAAGAATAGAGTTGACATAACATATATATTTACTTTAGACATAGCACTGACCTACATATAGTAGTTGATTACAGGATATTGGTTAGTTGTACTTGATATGTCTTAATATACTACAACTAGTGCTGGGATCTGCAGCTTGTAGGATTTAAAAAGAAATTGAAAAAAATCTTAAAAAGTTGCTAAAATGAAAAGTTAGGGAAAAAAAACTTTTAAAAACTGATTGCATCATATGGAAAAGAAAAAAAACTAGAAATCAAACTAATGTTTCTTCAAACATATTTTTGGATTACTCTGTACTAATGGCCTAATTTAAAGTTCCGACCCCAAAATGAATTTGTCATAAATTCAACAAGTGATCAATAAAATTAAAAAGAAATAATTCTTGTTTTCCTTTATTCTTCAAGTACTTATTGGACATCAATATTGGTTCAATGATTAGCATTGAGAATTCAAAGATAAATATGCTACAATGTCTACTTACTGTCTGCTCAAAATTTAATGGATGAGACAAATGCAATTAAAATAATATTCAAATTCACCCTACCAACAATTCTACAAATAAAAATGACCTGTTACATTGCCACCAGAATTTTTTTTTTTTTTTTTGAAAACTAGTAACGTCTTTTATCTAGCTTTTGTCAGGCCACCTATTTCAGTGTGTAAAAAATTTAAGAGACATATGGCACCTTAAACCCAGAAGCTATCATACTTTTACCAGATGCACTATATATTGGCAACTACTTATGTAATACATTGAGCTTCATATCAGTCTACAGGTTACATTTTTTAAAACTCTAAGCAGATGTGCATAAAGGAAATCTTGCTTATTATCTCCTGCCATTAGAAATTTTGAAAATCTGTTGTTGCACGCTAATTGTTATTGGCCTCCTTCATTGCTCCTGTACTCTTAAGTGTTGCGGAGTCAACATAGATCATTTTCAATATTACGACTCTCAGCTGTGGATCAGCGAGAGGAAACATGGAATATTGGAAAGATTACAAAGTTGGGGGTAAATGTAGGTTCAAATCCCAGTGCGACCATGCCCTTGCTCTAATATGTCATCAAGAATGAGTTATTTAACTGTAATGTGTCTCATCTATAAACTGTAGGTGGTAATTACTATTTAAATGGGCTATGATGATGCCTGAGTATAAAAAATATTGGTTACTTTCCTTTCTCAATCCATTACCCATGCAATAACTGGAACTTTATTTTTTTTTATCAACTATGAATATAGACGGTATGATTTTCATAATACCAGAACTCAAGGTGAGAAATTTTCTCCAAAGATGGATTGAAAACATTTTCTTTATGGATTAAATTATTAACTAGAAGTCTACAACTTTACATTATTTCCTATGGCAAATCTTTAATGTATTTTAATAGCTAAACCATTTTTAAAAATCATGCCTAATATAGAAAAACACAATTTGGAAGAAAAGAAAAATAGAGAGTAAGAACTAATAACAAGGATTTAATGTATCAAACAATTTAACAGATGAGCAAATAGGAATTAACTACTCTCCATCCCTTTCTCATCCATGCCTTAGCTCATGGCCTCAATATTTCACTGAGAGGTAACATCCTATAGTTGGGGTTTGATTTCTGGTGTCATTACCAGTTTTAAGTTGGAATCTGGTTCTACTGCTTATTATTATTTGGACCTTCAATAATAAGCTCCTTAACCTTTCCAGGCCTTAACTTCCCAATCTTTCAAGCAGGAAAATTAATTCCTAACAGCTATTGTGGGTTAATATTACATAAAGTACCTAATACTATAGTAATGTCTAAACCATAAGCTCTTGGCAGCTATTTGTTCCCTCCGTTAGTTCTTTAGTCTCCTAAAATCCATCTATTCTTTACAGTGTACCTTGAAGAATGGTGTACATATCTAATTATTAATCTTTATAATAAGCATAGACTTATAATAAAAATTATCCTGAGTATAATGCTTAGTGCTGGAAAATAAGAATAATTAGAAAACAAAAAATGGTCTTTGTCTGGAAAAAGTTTACATATAACCAAATTTGCAGACACTGGAAATTATTAAAATTTGTGAGGATACTTTCCAGAGATTTTACAGCAAAACAAAACAAAGTAAAACAAACCTATAATACTACACTGCACTGAAAATAAAAACCTTATCGGATATTTAGCACAATACAATGTAATTTTCTTTTAAGCATCTTAGTTATAGGTATGTTTTAATAGTGATATATTTCTAGTCTAAATAATAAGTATAAATTATTCAGCAATCACCCTTGCTATATAGGGTGACAAATTATTAGTTGGGATACATGATATATGTTTAAATTTATAGATCACATATCTTTATATAATAAGATTTTTCTGTAAACAAAATACCTCTTATTATGAGAGCTCCTTATACATAAAACTGCTTAAAAATGTGTGAACATGCTGCCTGCTTTCCTCTTTTTCTTCCCTCCTTCTTTCTTCCTTTTGTTTTCTTATTCTTTCATTCTGTCTTTTCATTTTGAATGAGAACTTTACCAAGCAAGAGTCCATTTATATTAGAATTATAAAGACTAAAAATTTTGTGTGAGTAGTTAAAACAAGTTCTTTTTGATTAATCATCAGAAATTATAGACAGAAATGATCAAAAAATTATTTCATCCATAATATTACTCTATAGTCTAAATGATATGTATATTCAATAAAATAAATATACAGTTTATTCTAAGGCTCAAATTATTACCAAAACTTTGTGTTTTAATTTTTTTGCTAGTTTATTCCTTTTTATGAGTATTATTTTAAAATTGATCTGTCTTATGAACACCTTTACTAATGTTGTATCATTTGTTGTATGTTTATAATACAGATTCTGAGTTATAAACAATAAAATATGTGATCTAAATTTATACCTACCACCTATATTAGCATTTTTAATGATTTAACCAAAAACATAACACAAGAAAGTTTGCCTTAGAACCTTGGTTCACCTTTTGAATCTAAATTGAACATGGAAAACATTCCCATAATTATACTTTCAAAAAGAAAGTGAGCTACAGGAAAGACTATGTTTTCAATACTCTATGAATATTGACTATTTAGATAAAAAGTGTCAGCCTCTGCTCCTTCCATCATGCAAAACTCAGATTACAGAGCTCCCAACAGAAATGCATCTTGAGAGATTATAAACACAAACTATGGATACAATGGAACATTTATGCATCCTGCTATCTGTATCTACTGCCAGTCAGGTGGAAATATTAGCCAAGTTTGTTTTTACATTTTACAGAATTCAATTGGTGGGGAGAAAAGCCCTCATGTTAAACACAACAAATAGCCTTAAGAGTAACAGGGATTCCTTGCATTTTTTGTGTGTGTGTGGTTTTGAACAGCAAAACAGTGGTTGAACTGTATCAACCTTTTAGTATCAGATTTGTATCATCACTATCACTGTGAGGATAAAGAGACATAATGTATTTGAATGTTAGCCATTGTTCTCCAGAGTACAAAAGTAACAACTTTTTCCTCTATGGCTAGAGAATTGACTTAATGATGTTAGGAACAGTGAACAGTTTGCCTTGTGGATTTAATCCAAACATAATATCTATGGCCTAAAAATAACCAAAACAATGCTGGTGCTTCCATCTTATAAATTTGTAAATTACTTTATGTTTCTTCCAGGATGCTTTCCCTGTTTAGACTTTAAAGGTACAAATCTTCTGGAAACCTTTCCCTAAATTCTCCCAGTAGGATTATGCTCCCCAAATCCTTTGCACATGCATTTATCACAGCAGATGTCATGCTCTCTTCTCAAATGTAGGGTTTGCTTTTCATTTAATCCAATGGATCATGAGTTTCTTCAAAGCTCTATTGATAGCATATAGAGCAGTAATAGGCACTTAATAAACATTAATTGACTTAGTGAATGAATGAATAAAATGTGCATGGCATAGTCAATTTGATTGGAGTACTGAATTCCTAAAGGTGTTGCTAGAGATAATGAAAGAAAAACAGACTGACTTCAGATATTAATATTTCAAAATACTCTTTAAGAGTCCTTGTGAAGAACATTAAGCTTTTTAGAAAAACTGATCTTGAGATATAGTGACAGTCATAGTTGTTTAGCAGGTTCAGCCGAATATGCAATTTGAATAATTTTATATTGGAAGCATCTGTATTTGCTTATATCAATGCTCTGGATTATTATATTCCTCTCTTTTTTAGTGTCTTTGTCTGAGACATAAGAATCATATCACTTACCCATTATGGATAATGTCTGTTACAATAAAAGCACATATGAAAAGTAGATGCAATTTGGGATCCTTAGACATACAAAGGAGATTGTAGGTATTTATGAAGTAGGTTTTCCCAATTCTTATACACAACCTGGTTGGCTCTTTGGCATTTTTAAATAATATAAACACTTGTAGGCTGTAGAGGCTATTTATCATACAAATGAATGAATTTAAGCCAGAGGTCAGTAAAGTTTTTCTATAAAGTACCTGATAGCAAATATTTTAGGCTTTGTGTCAGCTAGTCTCTGTCTCAACTACTTAAATCTGCCACAGTAGTGCAAAAACTGACATAGACAATATGTAAATAAATGGATGTGGCTGTGTTTCAATAAAATTATATTTTCCTCTCCGCCCCCCCCCCAAAAAAAAAAGACAGCTGAGCAGGATTTGGTTCATGGGTAATATATTGTGACTCCTGATTGAGGCCAAGGGCAAGAATAACTTAAAAAAGGTTACAAGATTTTTAACTGATCCAGAGGTTAGTTGTGGTGCCAGGAGAATATCTCATTTTTACGAATATCAACTCTCTATGCTGTATAAAGAAGCTGATAATTACACATTCATTTTTAATTTAAAGCATGTGTCTTCGTAATTTTACATGATGCTTTACTGTACCAAAGAAGTATGATTATTAATTATAATTTGGTTTTTATGTGCCTAAGAAACAACATTTAAAGTAATATGCATTGTCAGTTTGACTTTTGAGACTAGAGCATCATGCTTTGCTTATAATACTTACTGTATACTTGTAATTGTCCACGAAAGGAATTTTTTCCACGTGAGTTTTCAGCTCTGCATTCATACATGCCTGCGTCATCCAGCTGCAGGTTAGGTATTTCCAGCACCGCCTGAGATTTCCGCAGACGTGCCTTACTAGGAATATAACCGTTAACCTTCATCCATGTGATTGTTGGAACTGGGCTACGATAAGGAGGAAAAACATCATTAATTCACTTTCTATTATTAGGAACAGAGATTCTGTTGTCTGGTAATTTAAGCACTTAATAGGCTGAGTGCAATAAAGTATAATCACAATTAAGGACCATGTGCTGGTTGACATACTTTACTTTCCATGTAGATTGTCTGATAAGTAGTTTGACTACAAGGAAGAGCGTTTCCTTTTCTTTCAGATTTCAGGAAAGCAATTCAGAGATAATATTTTAGATATTTTATTACATTATACTTTATTTTTAAAATATTTGTAAGATTGTTTAAAGGGTTAAAGGATTGTTTAAAGGATTCCTATTGCCAGGAATCAAACAAAGGAGTTGTGAACTAAGTGAATTAAAGAATATTTTTGCCCCATCCCTGCAAATATATTCTTTCTGCAACAATGAGTAAATTTGCATATAATCTCTCACCTTGTCATTATAATGCATATATACACACATATGATGAGTTATTTTTATTTTGTTTTAAAAAATGTAACCAATATATTTGATATTTATTATTATTATTAAAAGCTCATATCTAAGATCAACTCATGACATTCTGGTTAATTTGTGAATATCATTCCATTGTATAGCTGTAGCAGAATTTAATCAACCATCCCCTATAGTTAGACTTTCAGTATAGTCTCAGTTTTAAAAAAAATTTTTCACTAAGAAACAATATTGCTATAAACAACATTGCACATATATCATGTACTATTGCTTTTCTTTTCTACAGAAGATATTCACAGAAGTGGAATTGATGAATCAAAGGGCATGTACATTTTTCATTTTAATAAGTACTGCCAGATTGTTTTTCAATAATATAGTGGCAGTTTCCACATCTATCAGTAATATATGAGACTGTTTCTCCATATCCTTGCCACCATTTTATGTGATTAATCTGCTTAATTTTTGTCAGTATTGAAAAGTAAAAAATGACATTTGCCACTTTAATTACTATTTTTCTGAATTCTCAGATAGTTGCACATTATTTCATAATTTATTGTCCATTTGCATCTGCTTTTATGGAATGTTAGCTTATGCTGTTTTTCTAATTTTTCTTTTATCTATCTGTCTGTTTGCATTGTTTAAATTAATTTTCTTAGAGTTCTTTGTGTATTAGAATCATTAAAACTATTTCTCAGAAGAATCCTTCCTCAGTGTATTGTTTGTCTATGATGGCATCTGGGATACAGTTTTATAAATATTTTTGGGAAAAACAAACATCTGGTTTCCTTCATGGTTTCTAAATTTTCATTTATAAAATTATCTGTAAACAAGTTTATGTCCACATTTTCTGCAGTATTTCTAGTAGTATATTTTTTATTATTTTTAATTGTTATATCTTTAATCTATCTGAACTATATTCTTGTTTTTGATGTGAGATAGGGCATGCAACTAATTGTTCAGCATCATTGAAAGAAAAACTCCCTTTCCACAATATTTGGAATGTTGTCTTTATCATTTAATTGATTCTCACATACTTGAATCTGTTTTAGGATTCTCAGTTCTGTTCCACTGACTTATTTATTATTATCTATATTTAATGCACTTTATGGTCTGGACCAAGTCTACCTTTTCAGTTTGATTTCTAACTATTTCCTTCTATATCTCCTGACCTAGAAAGACATCTCTGTGTATTTCCAATCATATCTGTTAAAATCCTACTAATCTTTTGAGACCCATTCTCGATGCCTCCTCTTTAGCAAAATTTTTCTTTATTTGTGTAGTCTGCTGGGATTTATTTTTTTCCTTTTAAATAATGAAGTGCTTTGTATATACTATTTGCATCTCTTATAACATTCTACCATAGATTATAATCGCTAAGGGTAGGATATTTTCTCTAATTTCCTTATAGAAATAATAGTACTATGCACTACTATAAACAATGCTATAATAAATATTTTGTGTATTTTTTAACACTTTTCTTATTTATTCCTTAGGAATAGAACATAGAATTGAAATTGTTGAATTAGAGTTGACAGTTTTTGCTTGTTTGTTTAGGTGCATATATCCAACATCCAGGAAAATTGAACCTTGCATTCTGTAATAACCCTTAAGTTGGCATGGCATATCATTCTTTAAACGTGTGAAAATTAATTTATTTTTATTTAAAGTTAGTATTTTTGCACCTATATTCAAAGATGAGATTGTCTGTAGCTTATTGGGTTTGTTGGTATGTATGTGTGCTTATTTGTTAGTGAGCCATTGGTTGGTTTGTTTACAAGCTAACTTTGACAGATTAGGTATCAAAGTTATGAATGATAGTTTGATAAGTACACCAGATTATATCCATCTTCTATTTTGATAGTTTAAATAGTAGAGAAATTATACATTCCTTAGAATACTGATAGACTCTCACAAAAAGTCACCCAATTCTGTCCAGAGTCAGCTTTTTTTTTTTTTTTTTTACAGTACTCTCAGTTTCCTCCATGTTTTCTTAAATTGTGTTGTCTTTAAATATCTGCTTGCATCAACTTTGGCAATTCATGTTTCTCTAGAAAATCAACTATTTCATCCATAATTTCTATGTTTCGGCAGTGAGTTTAAATAGTAATTGTTTAAAGTTATATAAATAGTAACTGTTAAATCTTTTTTCCCCCTTTTGTAGTATTGCAGTTTAGTTAGAAGCATAGGCCTTCAAGGAATATAATTTAGATAAACTAAAATTCCAACACAAAGATGCTATGTGTCCTTAGGAAAGTTATCTAAATTCTATGTATTTTGTTTAATGGATATATTTATTTTTTCCTTCAAATTGCAATATCTTGAGAGTAATGGCACAATTTCTCTTGTTCAGCAGTATGTCCAATGTCTCACAGAATGCTGGGCATTAGTTAATACTTAACAAATGTTTATAAAATAAATGAATGGAAGATTTGTATAACATTGAGGATAGTGAACTAAGCTCTTATAAATTGCTTAGCAAAATACATAGTGACGAGTGAGGACTCAAAAATTTTAGCTACAATGATTTTTAAATGACAAGTTTTGTCAGATATTTGTCTTTTTATTGGTTTTTAAAATAAGCATTTTGAGCATTTATTACTACTTTTTGTTATAATTAATGTGTCTGTTTTTTAATTTACTCATCCTCTTTCGTGATTGGCACATTTATATTCTACTGTAATTTTTGAGCTGAATGATCAATATAGTTATTATTTATGGTTAATAATAAAAGCATACTGTCTTTTCTTCTATTAGATGTAGGCACATGCCATATATTTTGATATGTAGAGATAATGACTTGTATAGTTTCTTTTTGGGGGAAACTTATTGAATTAATCTTTGTAGTTAAATAGAGAATCAATTTTTTGTGAAAGTTACATGTCTATTGAGAAAAAAGGTATATTTTATTTATGATAAAAGTTTAAAAATTAGCTTTTAGGCAGTTTTTGTTAATTGTGTAATCCAAATATTATTTTAGTACTTTTTGATAATTTTAAAGCAATTTAACTTTTATCAAATCACAGCTCTTATGGAACATTTGTATACTAAAAAAAGAAAAGAAAGAAAACAACAGTTAAAAGCAAAGCTAGTCTACTTGAAGTAGAAATGAGGGTTCTAGAGTTTACCTGCTTATTCTTCTACTTCATAGAGTGTATTAGAAAACTACTGCTCTATATCCTTTTTCATTTTTGTCCCCGTTATCTGTTAGACTAAGAGAGATGTGTTAAATTTTTCACTGTTACCATTATTACTAGTATGTTCTTGTATTTCAAAAAATTTTATTTTGTATTTTGATTAACTTTTTCTCTGCAAATAAATGTTCATAAAAGTTAATAAATTTTTAGTTTTAATCTTTATCAAAATAAAATGATCCTCTTTCTAATTTATTAATATTTTTGCTTTAAATAATCTTTTATCCTATTTATCCTCTTAACTTTTCTTCTTTCTTTCTTCATTTTCCTTCCTTCCTTCCTTCCTTCCTTCCTTCCTTCCTTCCTTCCTTCCTTCCTTCCTTCCTTCCTTCCTTCATCTCTCTCTCTCTCTCTCTCTCTCTTTCTTTCTTTTTCTCTCTTTCCTTTTTTCATGGTGTGTCACTTTGTTCTGATCTAATTTCTCCAAATGATAGATTTAACTTTTGACTCAAATCTGCAAATTTTTGTCTTTTAATGGTAGAATTTGGCTTTTTAATTTTGTTGTTCTAATTGATAATAATTATTCTCATTCGGTCATTTTAGAATTATAAAATACAGAAAAATACATAATTTTATATTAAATGTTAATTGAAATAAACTTTGGAATAAAAATAATCATAGAATAAAAAATGACTAAAGAAGATATGACTATAAAAGTAATTGTGCAGATTAAAAAATAGAATATAAATTTATAATTAAAAATATAGAAGTATAAATATAAAACTTAATAGAGGGTTAAACATCAAATTGGACATAAAATATTTTCTGAGAGATGGTGTTTAGACACCATCTACACAGAGAATATAAGAGAAAGAGTGAGAGGAAAAAAGTGAGAGACTAAGACTAGAGAGGACTATCTAATATCTAAAGAGAAAATGGAATGAAGTTTTCCCAAAATGATGAAGTAAATGAATCCACAAATAAAGGAAACACAATACAGACAGTCCCTGACTTACAATGGTTTGACTTTAAATGATTCTTCAACTTCGAAATGGCACAAAAGCAAAACACATACCATACTTCAAGTTTTGAATTTTAATCTTTCACCAAATTAGTGAAATGCAGTACCATACTCTCTCAGGATGCTGGGCAGCAGCAGTGAGTTGCAGCTGCCAGTTAAGTGCACGATCATGAGAAAAATAGCTGCTACTCTACAGTGTACTGTGTTGCCAGTGTTTTTTGGATATTGTGTTCTGAGCACATTTAAGGTGGGCTAGTCTAAGCTATGATGTTTGGTAAGTTGTGT
>CM053510.1:58100557-58121892 GCA_028627145.1 Eidolon dupreanum | reverse complement strand
TCATTTTGTTTTAGGTAAACTGACCCCTTTCAGATTTCCTGTACTGCAGGCCTCGTAGTGAATTCCCTCAATTTTTGTATGTCTGGAAAGGTCTTAATTTCTCCTTTATATCTAAAGGAGAGCTTAGCTGGATACATTATTCTAGGCTGGTAGTTCCTTTCACTTAATAGTTTAAATATTTGATTCCATTCCTTTCTGGCTTGTAAGGTCTGCACTGAGAAGTCTGATGATAATCTAATGGATTTTCCTTTATAGGTTACTGTCTTCATTTCCCTGGCTGCCCTGAGAGCTCTGTCTTTGTCATTGATTTTTGATAACTTTAATACAATGTGTCTTGGTGAAGGCCTTTTTTGGGTTGAGATAATTAGGTGTTCTGTTGATTTCTTGAATTCCAAGTTCCAGCTCATGCCTTAGATTTGGGAAATTCTTGTCCACTATTTTTCTGAAAATGCTTTCTAGTTCCTGCTCTTTTTCCTCATCTTTGATAATGCCCATTATTCTTATGTTTCCTCTCCCAATGATATCAGCTAGTTCTTGTATTTCTCTTTCATTATTTTTTATTCTTTGGTTTCTCTCTTCTTCCTTCTGACTTATTTCTAGATTTTTGTCTTTGATATCACTGATCCTTTCCTCCATTTGGTCAACTCTATTTCCCAAGCTTGCTATTTCATTTTTCAACTCTTGCAGTGTGTTCTTCATCTTCAGAAGTTCTATTTGGTTTCTTTTGAGGGTTTCAATTGCCTTGTTCTGCTCATCTAGTTGTTTTTCAATTCCTGAAATTATTGATTTGAGTTGTTTTGGATCTCTTTGAGTTTTTTAGAAGTACCATCCTGAATTCTCTGTCATTTAAGTCACATATTTTTATGTCTATAAACTTATTTTCTGGAAATTTTTCTCTTTCTTTCTGAGATGCCTTGTCGCCTTGTTTGTTCATGGTTTTTAATGGACTATTTCTGCATCTGGGCATTAATGGAAGTGTATTCTGTTGTTTTTCCAGAAAGAAGATTTATTGTATGAAGGTCTCTCTTTAGTCTGCTGCAAAGAAGGTGTTTTTCTTTTGTTTTCTAGTAGGTGGTGTCTAAGCCTCTTGGATTCCTGCTTTATATAAAGCCTAAATGTCTTTTTTATTTTCTTGTAGATATTTAATCACACTTGCTTCTCTCAGTTTCATTCCTGAGTGTTAACAACAGTTTCAGTAGTGTTTGCTCCAATTCCCCGGGGGGATTCCATGGTGATCGGTCTCAGAGGGTATGGGGGGAGGGGTCCTCTGGGTTGGGAGTTGGGGGCTATGGCTCAGCCTCCATTTTGCAACCAGGACTGGTAAAAATCAACTGTTTCTCTGCGGTCCCATCCCATTTCTCTGCTTTCTGCCTTGATGACTGGGCCCTGGTGCCAGCTGCTAGATGTTTCAGCACTTCCAGGCAGGGTGATCAGGGAAGTTCCCACACTTTCCTCCTCCTGCAGGGAGCTCTGACAGCTGCAAGAGGAAGCTTCTTTATTACTCCCAGGCAACTGCCTGACACCCAGGGTTCTGACCTGTGGTAACTCTTACATGCAGATCCCACACTCAGATGTGCTGGTGTGCAGTTTGGGTCTTCTCTGTTGAGTTTTAGATGTTCAGCTTATTGTTGTTTCAAGGGGAGAGATCTGGGGATGTCTCTCACTCCACTATGTTTCCAAAGATCCCCCATTTTTTAAATTTAAGTATAGTTGGTATATAATATTATATTAGTTTCGAGTGTACAACATAATGATTCAACATTTATTCATGATACAATATGCTCACCACACTAAATATAGTAACCATCTGTTACCATGTAAATTAATCACACTATTATTGACTATATTCTCTTTATCATTTTGACCCGTCCCTCCACTCACCTAGCCTCTGGCAATCATCAGTTTGTCTTTTGTTTCTATGATCCTGTTTTTGTTTTATTAGTTCATTTGTTTTGATTTTTTTTAAGTTCACGTATAAGTGAAATCATGTGGTATTTGTCTCTGACTTATTTTAATTAGCATAATACTCTCTAGGTCTATTCAAGTTGTCACGAATGGCAGGATTTTGTTATTTTTATTGTTGAGTGATAATTTGTTATAATTTGTTATATCTCACATGTACTTTATCCTGTCATCTATTGATGAACTCCTAGGTTACTTCTATATCTTAGCTATTGTAAATAATGCTTCAATGAACTTAGGGGTATGTATATCTTTTCAACTTAGTGTTTTCCTTTTTTTTTTTTTTTTTTCAAATAAATGCCCAGAAGTGGAACTGCTAGGTTTTATGGTAGATCTATTTTTCGTTTTTTGAGGACTCCACACTGTCAGTATTCTTTATGGTGCTGTCTACTACAATAAATTTTCAGTTTTTTTTTCTTGACAATTTATTTCTTTTTCAGAATCAAAGAATATTTTCACCAGGTAAATAGCTCTAGGCAGACTGTATTTTTAAGATTTTCTTTTTATCATTGTTTTGTAATAAAGAATGATTCAGTCATTTTTTGTAGTACATGGAATTTAAAAAATTACCTGTGATTATAATAAAATTTTAATTTGCTTAATATGATATTATTCAAAGTCAATTTATTTTTAATAATAACTTGAAATGGGGTTGTTGCTTAAAAAGAAAACTGATTTTAACTACACTAAAAGGTTGAGTAGAAATGTCAGCTTTGTTGGTAAGGCAGAGCAGAGTTATACTTTTCCTTATTTTAGTCTGTTGAAATTATATTGGTACAACTACACATTTAATTTTCATGTAGAATAAGCAATGCAACTTACAGAAGATAAAGAAGCTTTTTGTAGCTAATGTTATACTGAGAATGGCACTATTCATTTGGCTCAAAAATATCTCTGTTAATGACAGTAAAAGATTATATGAAGCCACATTGAAATTCTGACACAAGCTTTTTGTTATATGCTGTTGAAGTGACAGAATAAAAAGTGCTTCCAAATGTAGTTGTAGAAAGAAAGAAAAGTGTTGGATGAACTCAGCCATTGTGGAAGTCATTACAGATATTTTTTAAAGATCATTTTTATACACATAATAAGGTAATGTACAGAGTCTGTCAAGGCAGAAGGAACACTTAGCTGTAAAGATTTAATGATTTCAAAGGAAAGTACTCCCCAACTGCAAATCACCATTCATACACAAATTGTAGGTCTGTCTAATGGAGCTTCCTATTTTCCTTGCATAAGTCACAAGTGAGATATGAATTCTACATCTGATGTGAAAATATATACAGTTATGGCTCCTTTGTGACTTGCACAAAAGGAAGGAAACATTGTATATAAGAGATAGAAACTGAAAAAATAAGTTTTATAACTTTTCTCTAAGAAAGTACATAAAAAGCCATCATAAAAAAAGCTATTGACACAATGGTATTTTTTTATGATCCTATATCTATAAATGAATGAATGAATGAAAGAATGAATGAATGACAAAACTGCTAATGTGGGAGATTATTGCTAGCTACATAATATACAAAATATTGAAGACAAAAGTTTTCTTTGTAAAAGTTTGGAAGCTTTCAGGGGCACTGAGAATGATGCCTGGATCTTTCTTAAGAGGGTCTCACCCTTGGGGCAAGAGACCATCACCCTTTTGGCCACCAAATAATTTGATTAATTACCATTTAGGAAGAAGACATGAACAGCATCTAATTTAAACATAAGTTTTAGATCTCTCTGCTTTCTGATTCTTGATTGATATATTAACTCATAGCCTTCCCATGATATTTTTACTTAGGACCTAAGAGTCATAGCTTAGACGATGTCATTTTATCATTTTTAATTATCAGGCAAGAATCAAATTTAGGCAAGGAACCTTGGTAATCTCTGTAAGGTTGTGACCTAGTATGGCCTTTATATTTTTACCAGTGTTTTTCTTATATTAAAAAAAAAAAAACAAAAAAACAAAAAACAAGTAATGGAACAGGAAAAGCAGCCAATTCTAAGGCCAGCCCATGTCCCAAATATAGGGAATTGGATGCCTTTCTTTTCCACATGTAGTTCTGCCCAGGTAGTTCTTATCCTCCAAATAAAAGGGAACCCTTGCATCCAGCCAGATGAGGTCTCAGAAGAATCACCTACCATACAATCTTTATTATAGGACAGCAAGTCTAAGTTTACAGATAGCTGAAAGAAGTTTTGGGAATGGTGCCATATTTTTTTCATTCATTAAATAATTACACATTACATGCCTATTATATGCTAGGTTTTGTGGTAGATTAGATTTGGAGTTTATAATGGTGAACATGATAGATATGGAACTTTCATACAATTAGTTATATAATGACGTAAAGAATAATAGGCATGAATTAGAGAAAGTACAGAGATAGAATCACCCAATCTAATATGATAGGAGTGAGAGAATATTTCCTTAAGCAAGTAACATTAAGTTCAGACTTGAAGAATGGATAGGAGTTATCCAAGCAGAAACAAAAGTCTTCAGAGAAGAGCTAATAGCATGTGCTGTCACATAGGGGTAAGGGAGAAAATGATATATTTAAGGAACTGAAAGAAATTCACTATGGTTCATGCTTGGTTGGCAGTGGCTAGTGAAAAGACTGAAGAGGTAGGCAATATGAAGTGTTGTAAAAGTAATTTCAAGAGGCTGGACTTTTCCTGATAGTTACTGAAAATCACTGAAGTATTTTAAGCAGGATGTGATGATCATATTTGAGTTTTGGACAAGCTCCACAAACTTTTTAATTTTTTTAAAGAGAGATAGTAAATATTTTAGGCTTGCTGGCCAGATAGTCTCTGTAATAAGTACTCGGCTCTGCTATTGCAGTGTGAAAGCAGACATAGACAAGACATAAATAAATGGGAATGGCTGTGCTTCAATAAAACTTTATTTACGAAGGAAAGTCACCAGTCTGTGGCCACAGTTTGTCAACATTTGATTTGGAATATTCTGTATGCAGTAAGGAGAATGCACTGAAAATAAGAAGATTAGAGGCAGGAAGAAAAAATTCGGAAGCTTATGAACAAATCTATATGAAAAATGACTCTGTGCCAGACAAAAACAATTGGGTGAGAATAAGAAGTAGATATTTAAGAGGTAGAACTAACAGAATTTGATGCTAGGTAGAGTATGAATGAAAACAAAGGAGGTGGCCATGTTAGTTGCTAGTTTCTGGATTTGTGGCTTGTATAACTGGATAATAACATAAAAGAATATTAATTGGGCTCTTACTATGTGCCAGACACTGTTCTTAGCATCTTGTATATATTAACTCATTGAATTTATTTCTTCCTTCCTTCCTCCTTCCCTCTCACTGTCCCACCCTTTCTCTTTTCTTTTCTAACTTGCTTCATATTGTGGTAAGAACACTTACATGAGATATTCTCTCTTAACACGTGTTGTGTCCCAATACAGTATTGTTAACTATCAGTACAATGTTGTACGACAGGACTTAATCACGTTGCATAACTGAAACTTTATGCATATTGAATAATAACTCCCCATATTCCTTCCCACACCAGTCTCTGGCAACCACCATTCTACCCTCTGCTTCTCAGTGTCTGACTATTTTATATAGCTCACATAAGTGGTATTTTGCAATATTTGTTCTTTTGTGACTGGCTTTTTCACTTAGCATAGTGGTCTCAAGGTCTGTCTAGATGGCAGGCTTTCATTCTTTTTTAAGGCTTAATAGTATTCCATTGCATACATATAACACATTTTCCTTATTCATTCATCAACAAACACTTAAATTGTTTCCAAATTTTGGCTATTGTAAATAATGCTGCAAAGGATATGGAATAAAATAAAAATCTCTTTGAGATCCTGAATAGATTTCTTTTGGATAAATACCCAGAAGTGAGATTGCCGGATCATATGATAGTTTTATTTTTAACTTTTTGAGTAAGCTCCATAATATTTTTCACAGTGGCTGAACCATTTTACATTCCCATCAATAATGTATAAGGGTTCCAGTTTCTCCACATCCTCACTAACATTTGTTACCTTTAGTTTTTTTTTGTTTTTTTTTTTGATAATAGACATTCCAACATGTATAGGGTGATATCTTGTTGTGCTTTTGGTTTGTATTCCCATAGATTAGTGATGCTGAGTATTTTGTCAGATACTTGTTTGGCCACTTATATGGCTTCTTTGAAGAAGGGTCTATTCAAGTCCCTTGTCCAGTTTTTAAACAATTGTTCATTGTTTGTTTTTGCTATTAGACATCCTGTATATTTTGATATTAACCCCTTATCAGTTGAGTTTTTTGCAAATATTTTCACCCATTCTTGTATTTCACTTTGTTAATTGTCTTCTTTGCTATGCATAATGATTTGAGAATGATATAATCTCACTTGTAAATTTTTGTTTGTGTTTCCTGCGCTTGTGGTGTCCTAGTCAACAAATAATTGCCAAATAAATGTTATAAAGATTTTCTCCTATGATTTATCCTAAGAATTTTATAGTTTCAGATCTTACATTTTAGTCTTTGATCCATTTTGAATTAATTTTTCATGTATGTTGTATGATAGGGGTTCAATTTCATTCTTTTGCATATTGATATCCAGTTTTTTCAGCACCATTTGTTGAAGAGACTACCTTTTCCCAATTGTGTAGTTTGACACCCTTGTCTAAGATCAGTTGATTATATAAATGTGGGTTTTCTTCTGGGCTCTCTATTTGATTCCTTTGGCTTATATGTCTTTATGTTAACACCATACTATTTTAATTACTGTAGCTTTATTATATAATTTGAAATCAACAAGTTTGATGCCTCCAGATTTGTTTTCTTTCTCAGGACTGTTTTGGTTATTTGAGGTTTTTCAGGTTCCATATAAATTTTAAGATTTTTTTCTATTTCTGTAAAAAAAATGGCATTGGTATTATGATAGGGATGGTACTGAATCTGTAGATTGCTTTAAGAAGAACATATATTTTGATACATTGTCTTCTAATCTAAGAACTGGATGTCTTTCTAATTATTTGAGCTTTTAAATTCTTTTGTAAACATTTTGTAGTTTCCAGTATACAAGTATTTCACTCATTATTTGTTTATTCCCAAGCATTTTATTCTTTTTGTTGCTATTGCAAATGAGACTGTTTTCTTAATTTCTTTCTCAGGTTGTTGTTAGTATATAGAAATGCAACAGATATTGTACGTTGATTTTATATCCTACAACTTTACTGAATTTATTAGGTTTAAACATTATTTTGTTTGTGTGGAAGTTTTAGGGTTCTCTACATAGACAATCATGTCATCTGTAAATAGATAATTTTATTACTTCCTATCTGATTTAGAAGCTGTTTATTTATGTCTTGCCTAATTGCTCTGGGGATTCCAGGACTACGTTGAATAGTGTCAGGAAACAAAGCATCCTTGCTTTGTTTCTGATTTCTGAGGAAAAGCTTTCAGTTTTTCACCATTGAGTATGATGTTAGCTGTGGGCTTTTCATACGTGGTCTTTATTACGTTAAAGCAATTTACTTCTCTTTGTAGTTTATTCAGAGTTTTTATCATGAAAAGATTCTGAATTTTGTCAATTTTTTTTTCTGTAGCCAGCGAGATGATCATGTGGTTTTAATCCTTCACTTTGTTAATGTAGTGTATCACAACAATTTTTTTTCATATGTTTGACTATCCTTGTATCTCAGAGATAAATCTCCTTTGGTCAAGGAATATAATCATTTTACTATACTGTTCGATTTGGTTTGCTGATAGCTTATTGATGATTTTTGTATCTATCTTTATTAGGGACATTGGCTTGTCAGTTTTCTCGTATCTTTGCCTGGTTTTGATATTTGGGTAATGCTGGCCTCATAAAATGAATACGGAAGTGTTCCCTCCTCTTTAAATTTTTGGAAGTGTTTGAGAAGGATATCCGTCATTTCTTTAAATGTGGTAAAATTCACTACTAAAGCCATCTGGTTCTGGGCTTCTCTTTGTTTGGAGGTTATCAATTACTGATCCAATGTCCTTATGAGTTAAAGAACTGTTCAGATATTCTACTTCTTTGTTGTTTGGTCTTGATAGGTTATATGTTCCTAGAAATTTATTTGTTTATTCTAGATTTTCCAATGTTTTAACATACAATTGCTCACAGTAATTTCTAATGCTCCTTTTTATTTCTGTAGCATCAGTTGTAATCTCTCCTCTTTCATTTCTGATTTTATTTATTTCAATCTTTTCTTCATCTAGCTCTTGGTTTGTCAATTTTGTCTTTTCCAAAAATCAGCTCTTTGTTGATTTTTTCTAGTTTTCTATTCTTTATTTCATTTATATCTATTCTAATCTCTATTTCTTTCCTTCTAATTTTGGGTTTAGTTTGTTTTTCTTTTTCCAGTTTTTGAGGTGTAAAATTAGGCTGTTTATTTGAGATTTTTTTTTTTGATGTTGGGATTTATCATCATAAACTTCCCTGTTAACACCCCTTTTGCTATATCTCATAAGTTTTCATACATTGCATTTTTATTTTCATTTGTCTCAGATATTTCAAGTTTTTTTTTCTTTGATCCATTGGTTGTTTTGGGTGTGTTGTTTAATTTCCACATATTTGTGAATTTTCTAATTTTTCTTTTGTTATTTATTTCTAGTTTCATTCCATTATGGTTAGAAACTTTGCTTGGTATGATTTCATTCTTCCTAAATTTGTTAAGAGTTGTTTTGTGATTTAATATTTGATCTACCCTGGAGGATATTTCATGTGTACTTGATAAGAATGTATATTCTGCTGCTGTTGGGTAGAATGTCCTATATGCATCTGTTACATTCATTTCATTTACAGATTATTTACGTTTGCTGTTTTCTGTTGAAAGTGGAGTATTAAAGTCTCCTGTTATTATTATATTGCTCTCTATTTCTCCTTTCAGTTCCATCAATGTTTGCTTTAAATATTTAGATGCGCTGATGTTGGGTGTATATATGCTTATAAATGTTTTATCTTCTTGGTGAATTGACATTTTTATCATTATATAATGTCCTTCTTTGTCTCTTGTGACCATTTTGACATACAGTCTATTTTGTTTAAGTATAGTTTCTCTTCACCACCTCTTTCTTTTGGTTACCATTTGCATGAAATATCTTATCCCAAGTCTTTATCTTCAACCTATGTGTCCTCAAATCAGAAGTGAATCTCTTGCAGATAAAGTTATAGCTTTTTTAAAAAATCCATTTGCTTACCCTACATCTTTTGATTGAAGAGTTTAATTCACTTAAGTGTAAAATAATTATTGATATAAAGGGTTTACTATCGCAATTTTGTAAATTATAGGGATCTACTTTGTAGTTTTTTTGTCTATCCTTTTCTATCTTTGCCGTCTTCCTTGTGATTCATTGATTTTTTTTTTTTGTATTAGTATACTTTGATTTTATTCTCTTTCTCTTCTATGTATTTTCTATAGACTTTTTCTTTGTGGTTACCATAGAGATTACATAAAACAACTTTTAGTAATAAGTCTATTTTAAGCTAATCACAACTTCAATTGCTTACAAATCTCTACACTTACTCTTCTAGCCATACTTGTGTTATTGATGTCACAATGTACATCTTTTTATATTGTGTATCTATTAACATATTTTTATAGTAGCTATTTTTAATATTCTGTCTCTTAAGTTTTATACTAGAATTAAAAGTAACTTACCATCACCTTTTTAATATTCTGTATTTGGCTACATATTTATCTTTACCAGTAAATTTAATACTTTTATATGCTTTCGTATTGTTGTTTAGCATCCTTTCATTTGAAATTGCAGAACTCTCCTCATCAATTTTGTAAGGCAAGTTTAATGGCAATAAACTCCTTCAGGTCTGTTTAGCTGAGAAAGTCTTTACTTCTCCTTCACTTTTAAAAGACAATTTTGCCAGATGTAATATTCTTACTTGGAAGTTTTGTTTTTTCTTTCATCACTTTAAATATATCTTCCTACTCTATTCTAGCCTGTAATGTTTCTGCTGAGAAATCTGCTTATGAACTTTTGGGAGTTCCACTGCATGCGATAAGTTGCTTTTCTCATGCTGTTTTGTCTCTTCGTGTTTGACTTCTGACAATTTGATTATGATAAGTCTTGTTTTATTTCTTTGGGTTCATTTAATTTATGGTCCACTGGGCTTCCTAAATTTGGATGTCCATTTCCTTCCTTATTTTTATAAAGTTTTTGGTCATTATTTCATTGAATAAGCTTTCTGACCCCTTTTCTCTATATTCCTTCTGAGAGTTCTATAATACATATATTGGCCTGCTGCAGTGGTTTCCCATAAGTCTCTTAAGCTTCCTCCACTCTTTTTAACTCTTTTTCTTTTTGCTCCTTTGACTAAATAATTTCCAACAACTTGTCTTTGAGTTCACAGATACTTTTTCTGCTTTAGCGATTCTGTGTTTAAACACTCTAGTGAATTTCTCAGTTCAATTATTGTATTATTCAGCTGCATATTTTATTTCTGTTTTTTATATTTTTGATCTCTTGGTTGAAACTCTCACTTTGTTCATGCATTTTGTTCATGCATGTTCTCTTGACCTCATTGAGCATCTATATAAAGATTATTATTTTGAATTCCCTGTCAGGTAAGTTGTATAACTCTTTTTCATTAGAATCAGTTTCTGGATATTTATTTTGTTTCTTTGGAACATACTTTCTTTTTTCTTCATTTCACTTTGCTCTTTGTATTAGTGTCTGTACAATAGACAAATAAGCCATGTCTCCCAGTCTTCACAAGCTGGCGTCATACAGGTGAAGACCCTTACCAATTAGCCCAGCCAGAGATTTTTGGGCACTCAAACCTTGGTGGTAGTTGAAACTTTTGTTTTTGTTCTCAGTTACCCCTATCCATCTAGAGTATGCTGTGCTGTCAGTGCTCTAAGACATCTGAGATAGAAGCCAGTTCCTCAGAAGCTCCCCCTCCCAAATCTGAATGATGCATGTATGGTCCAGGCCTTTTCTTCCTTCCCCAAGGAGAAGCTGGGGCTATAGAGTTTTTCTTTCACCTGAATTGCTTTGCACTGAGTCAAGGGGTGGGGCTGTGGCATGAGCTAGCTTGCTAGTTCAAACTACGGTCTTTGTTCTTAGTGGTCCCCAGGTGAATAGAGTATGCTAGGTCTCATTAGCACTTTGAGACAGACAGCCCCAGAAATATCAGAATATTAGACACATGTTCCAGTCCTCTCCTTCTCTCCCAAGCGAAAAGCTAGAATCTGGAGGTTTCCTCTCAGTTGTATGGTAGGGAGTAGGGATTATAAAGAGAGAGTGTCAAATATTTCCACTGGCTTTAATGTGGCTGGTTTTGCTCTTGACCAAGTTACGAGAGCCACTTAACTAGTTTCCAGATTTCTCACAAAGGGCATTATTCTGTGTATTGTTTTTGAATCAGTATGACTGTGGAGGAAAGGAATGTCCAGGGCTTTCTATTCTGCTATCTTCCTTCCATCACTATCCTCAATTTATTTTTTATATCAAATCTTTGAAGTAAAAATTACCATCTTGACTAGTTTACACATAAAGTACAGAGAAACTAAGGAAATTTAGAATTAATTCTGTTAAGATGAGAAAAATATGATTAAATATGAATGCAGAGGAAAAAACCCAGTAGAGCGAAAGACACTTAAAATATTGAGGTTAACAATGAAAAGAATATACTAAGAAAGTGGAAGGAGATAAGATGCAGAATAAAGGTAGATATGAATTAATGATAAGAATGCCTTTTTGTTGTTGTTCTAAAAACAGGTAAGGAGAAAGGTAAATAGAGAAGTTGAGAAATTTGGAGATTTGGAGTCAGAAAATGAAGTCATTTTTTGTCCAAGAGTTTCAGTTAACTTTGTAAAGTAACTTCTGACACTGCCTGCTAATATAGGATATGGAGGTTTGAGGAAAGTGACGAGTGATGAAATTATCCATTGTAAAGACATAGTATGCTAGTGGGCAGCACTTAAAGCCTAAGTAAGTAAGGTTGAAGACACTGCACTTACAGCGGAACTATACTGTAGAGTTCTCTCCTTTCTTTAGTAGTGCTAAGTAGCTTGAATAAAGGCACATAAGGCATTGAATGACTATATTCAGTGAGGATTCAAAGAATGGGTATAATTAAAGAAGATTATGGCAAAAGAGTTAAAGATATGAAAGAGAGTGACAAAAGCAGTGAACTATGTACTCTAGCTCATAAAAGGTAAGCAATAAAGACAGAGGGCTTAATAAAAAGGAAGAAATTCAAGATCATGAATATGATAATTTTGATACTTAATAATAATACTTTATAATAATAATAAATGTTACTGGTGGATTATTTACTATAATATGCTGGTTTTTTAAAATCATTATTTTAGAGTGTACTCTTTCTACTCATAAAACAAAAAGTTTTCTATAAAATGTTATGGCATGTTATGCCAGCCGCAGCCTTACACATCTCATGTTTACCACATCTTGATTGCATCATTTTCTCTAATGCTTGATTTAATCTCATATTGTCTTACACAGTAATGTGCTGTTTAAGCTTATAGCCTAGGAGCAATAAGCTATATTATGTAGCCTATGGGTGTAGTAGGCTATACCATCTAAGTTTGTGTAAATGTACGTGTTTGTACAATGATGAAATTGCCTAATGAAACATTTCTCAGAACATATTCCCGTCATTAAGTAACATGGTCATAGTTCATATGTTCATGATCGATTCTATGAATTCTGTTGGTAACAAAGGAAGAAAGTTAAATCTTCGCTCTCCTTTGTATAATTTCATCAATAAGTTAAAAATACATTAACACTGATTCTAGCGGCTACCTAAGCTTTATATAAAACTACTGTCTATATATTATGCAGTGAAAATACAGTAGGTGAGTGGTACAGAGATAAGGATTCTAGACCTAGCTTTGTGATTTTATGGGAGACTTCTGGCAGTTGTTTAATTTTTATCTAGGCCTTAATTTGTGAAAATATTGTGTTTGAGAAGTGTGGTTTTCCTGGCTATTGATTCATCTATGATTCTTGGATTATAAAACTATGTAGCTATTAATAATTAAGCTTTTACTGTGTTTTCAGATTTTTATTTGGTATATCATTTAATTTTCACAGATGCCTATGTTTTATTTACTCTATTTTATAATTAAGTAAACTAACAAAGGAATTAAGCAATCCTCTACCTAGAGGATTCTTATATATGCTAAATATACTTATTCATGTATATTATTCTTATATATGCTAAATATACTTATTCCTGTATATTACCTCTTGGCTGTTTATGGTATGTATCAAGAAGAAATGGAGAGAAATGAACAGACAATGAGGCATACAGGATTATGGCATATTTATAGTATTTGTGATTAACTATAAATCTATGACATAGTTTAACCTTTCAGGTAGTTAAGATGCCATGCTAGTGATATACCATGCTAATGAGAAGGCTACAGCTTTCATCTGCTTTTAAGTACGTTCTGTTCTCTACTACTGCCACATTTTTTCCCATTAGGTTGATAGTGCAAAAGTATATCATACATGAAAATTTGATTATATTGGTACCAATTAATTCCTTTTCTCTCTACCCTCACCCATACTATGAGTTCAAATAATAGCACACTCTAGTCCAGAGTACAGCACAGAACAGTTTGTGAAGGTTAACACTTATTTAGTTTGTATTTATGGAGAACAATGTTTTGAATGAATTTGCATTCAAGTAAAACACAAAACAAGCCTTAATACTCTAAATTTTAAAATAGAAGACATAGTCTATAGCTATGCCACCTCGAACAAGCCCGATCCCATCTAATCTCGGAAGCTAAGCAGAATTGGGCCTGGTTAGTACTTGAATGAGAGACCATCTAGGAAGACCAGGTGCTGTAGGTGTAAAAAATAAAAAATAAGGGATTGTAAACTGACAAAGTCCTTGCAATCTGTGAGGTTAACTAAGAGTTGCCTCACCTAAAATAAAATAAAATAAAATAAAATAAAATAAAATAAAATAAAATAAAAATAAATAAATAAATAAAATAGAGGACATAAATAGATATTGAACAATTTAGTAACAAACATTAGCCATTATTTTGTTGTAAAGATAGAGTGAAAGGGCTGTTAATATTTATTCCCCCTCTTTACATATTTAAAGTTTACAGTATTTATTATAATTTTTAATTTTAAAAAGCTCCTTCTTCATAAGCCCCCTAAAACCAAGAGGCACAAGTACCCTACTAATCATTTTATATAAGGGTAGACTATTCCACAATCTATATCAGTTTGGGAGAAACAGAGGTTCAAATTTGCCTTTCAGTGTCATTTTTATAGAGCTTTATTTATATTTTCATTCCATTTGCCTTTATTTAATAATTGTATTACCTACAGGTTTTTAAAGTCATTGAAACCTTTTTTAATAAAAGAATATTCTAGCCCATACTGTAACTAAAACCAGAATAAGTCTTGAACATATTATTTGACCATTTTTTAAATATTCAGATCATATGAATTTTATAGTAATAGTTATTAAACCTTTAAACCTAAAGATGGAGCCATATTTATCTATTTCATACATACGTATTTTTTTCTAAATACTTGACTCTTGGCATTTACATTTTGCAAATTTTGTGACTTCTTGACATTTTTTAAGATCAGTATGTCAAATTTGACGCCAAAACAATCATATCAAATATTTTAAATATTAGCAGCCAGAGTAAAATGTCACCCTTGACTAATATGTAAAATCAGCTCTAAAAATAGTCTTTTTAAACTCAAGAGGGAAAAAAAAAGGTTTTTGACCTGGAAGGATGTTTGGGAAAGATAAAACTGACAAAAAATTCACAACATTTTATATATATATAACATTTTTTTAAAGGTTCAGAGTTTCTTTGGATTATTAAGGTATGTGGCAATATATATTATTAGCAGAAAGCCAGAGAGCAAATTTTCTCTGATCTATTGCTAGTTAAGACCATGAAAAGCTGAATAATAGCATAGCAGAGTGAAGTTTATAAAATGCTAGAATTCCTGGTTTAGGAAAAGCTTGAGAAATGAACTGTGTCTTGGAGTGTATTTCAGAAAAAGCAGAATATTAGAGCATAGACAAGTGTTTCATAAAGTAAACAATGCTCCACAAATATCCCAGCTAACTAGGGTAAAAGTGGAAATTAATAGGAAATTAATAGCTCTTTACATATTGAGTCTCAAGAGTAATTTTATGAGATAGTCATTGTTATATCCACTTTACAGATTTTCAAATGAGATTCAAAGAAGATAACTCATCTGATGTCATACAGCTGGTAAATGATTGAGTTGCTATTTGAAATTAGGTATCTCAAACAATCAGCCTTTGTTCTTGTACTGGCACTTGACACTGCAAACAAACCTTATTATATAGAAGAATTATAGGTGTCTGTGAATTTAATCTAGCAGATATTTTTAGGATTATAGGTTAAATTAGAAAATTATCTTTGCTTTTCACTTTTCCTGTTTTAAATTCTTTCTGAGAAAGAATTTGGTCAAAGAATCACCCTATTACCAGAGTTTGCCAGAGTTTGTGCATAATTTCTTCTAATAAAGACAAGTAAAAAGTAGCTATATTCTTCATGGAGGAAACAGCCTAAAAACTAGACAAAATATATGAAGAAAGGAATCTCAAAATATTGGACATTAGACTGGAAAGGACAGTGCTCCCTGTAATAAGGTAAATAAACACGCTGAGCCATACAACTGCCTGAGCTTGCTTTTTGGACAAAGTTTCCAAGCTACAGCATAGGAAGGAGAGATGCAGGCAAATCCCAGCTGTCACTTTTGAGTTGAGGAGAAAAATCTGGGAGTCTGGGGAAGATAAGGCAGCAAGAGGTTACAGTACTTAAAAGAGGAGAGCTGAATACAGAGAGAATGTCAGAAATCTACAAAAATTCCCCAAAGTATTAAGTTTAGCACTTAGCAGCATATGCATATGAGAAAACTACTTAGAGATGGGAAAGCACATCATGAAGGGATTGGAAGAAGCAGTGCACAGAATTCTACTAGGTTAGGAATAGTTCCTACTCTAATAGCCAGGGTGGGGAATCTCATAAGTCAGGAGCCATTGGCTAGGGTATTAAGAAAAGTCTTGTCTCATTGGTGGGAAAAAATGAAGTCTCAACTAAATGCTACTCAAGTCTTTTCTGAAATAACATAAAAAAAGACCTAAATAGATCAAGTTTTTCCAAATAACTTAACCACGTCTCTGAACAAAGGTCAAGAATACAAAAATACCTAACATCCAACAACATAAAATTCAAATATCTGTCACCAATAAAAAATTGCTGGGTATGCAAAGAATCAACAAAATATAATTCACAATGAGGAAAAAATAGATCAATTAAAACTGACACAAAAATAATACATATAGTAGAATTAGTAGACAAGAACATTCAACAGTTATTGCAACTATGTTAGTTATATTCAAGAACTTAGAGGAAATATGTAACATATTATGTAGGGGGAATATGTTAAATATTTCCTCTAAGTTCTTAAAGGCTTATGTGCATACAATGACTTATGAATAAATGTTCATTGAAATTTTATTTGTAACAGATGAAACTTGGAAGCAACCCAAATGTCCATCAACAGGTGAATACATGAACACATTATGGTATACCATAAAATAGAATACTACTCAGCAATATAGATTAATGGACTATTGACATACCCAACAACTTACATGAATCTCAAGATAATTATTCTTAATGAAGGAAGCCAGATTAAAAAAAAATACATATTGTATTATTTGAGTTACATAAGACTCTAGAAAAATGTAAACTAATCTGTAGTGACAGAACAAGATCAGACTAGTGGTTTCCTGGGGCTGGGAATGCATGATGGGAAGAAGGGAGTACAAATGTACATACAGAAATGTTTGTAAGTTCTGGATATGTTCATTATGTGGCTATGTGATAGTTTCATGGATGTATACATATGTGAAAATGTTTCACAATGCATACTTTAAACATTTTATTGTATGCCAATTATACTTTAGTAAAGCTTTTAAGAAGCAGCCTGAAGAAAAACTTTAGCAATACAGCTAATTTACCTAATTGGATTTCTAACAACAGATTTTATTTTCTCTACACATTTTAGTCACTGAAAATGTACTAGAATATTTATTCTTTCTGTTTTACTCCTTTAATTCCAAAGTGAAAGCAAAATAAGAACCTAATGGGATAACTAACCATTTTATGAATAATCTCTTCAGATATCACTTTTTATGTTTCTTCTGTTTTCTGTTACTTGTGACACACAGTCAATAAAACCCAGAGACTCAAGAAATAATGAAGACAATGGACAGAGGGATTCTTCTGGACTAGCTTCCTTTATATTTCAATCTTCTCTTTTAGAAGGTGTTTGTGTGTGGAACATCACAGATGATATGTTTGGAGATAACTGAGACTTGATGATAGAATAACTTTTGTTGACTTAATAAGATAAAAATATGCAGTCTACAACCATTTTTCTAATAGCTTTCCAATGCTGTAGGGAAGATATTTTGTTTATTAATTCAGATATAAAAAGTTAAACCACACATAAAAGCAGGAAGATCATGTCCTCACTCAGGTTCTGACTGACTTAATCATTAAGTCAGGGTTTAACATACATGCTATTTTAGCTTTAATTATTCTCATTTATCATATTCAAGATACCTCTGATTGTAAGATTTTAAGAATGACTAAGAAAGAAAACATTGTCAATTATGCTATAACATACCACCGATTATAATATACCTGGTTCTCATAGCTGTTAATATTTTTTAAAATGTGTGCTTTGGGGTATATTATACATCTATTCATTCTCTTAATAGAAATGGCTAAATGTAATGGAATTACACAGAGGTGGAGACAGGAAGATGTTCTTCCCCTATGTGTCTGTGCAGGAAACACTGATGTGTGTTCTCTTTTCATAAATGTTTAGAAGGCTACATTTCTCTGCAGGGATGTATAAAACAAGTGATCTGATTTCGTAACGTACCTTCCTTTGAGAAAATGGCCATAAATAAGACATTTTAATGTTGTAACCAGATTGATTTGATGCCCAGATAAAAGGAAAATTGGGGAATAGAGATGTCCAAAAGTATTTACCATTTGCCTTTTGTATTATAAAACGGCAGATGACACATGTCCCCATTGAATATAATTTTTGTATCTATTGGCTATCAGCTAAAATTCTTCGGACAAAAAATATTATTATAAAGATTTGACATGAAGGCTATTTTGTACCACACAGCTACTCACAAAAACAGTGACAGGAACAGAAGGTAGGTGCTGCTATATTACATTGCAAATAAAAAAAGAGTAAAGAAAAACAGGATGACAGATGTTTAGTTTATGTCTTCACATTCCCTGTCTTGAGATATTTTTTTCTGTGGATTTAACCATTAGTACACACACACACACACACACACACACACACACACACACACTCCACTTGTATAGGCAATACAGTAAATCTAATTACTGCAAATACTGCCATGTATGTATGACTCACCCACTGAAAATCAAGCACACAACCAAGGACAATGAATGCAAAAAGTACCAAAGCAAAAAAGAATAAAATCCTCTACTTCACTGCCATACAAAATAAAAAATGCTTAGGTAGAATGAAGAATCATAAAATGATTTACCTAAGGCAACAATGTACAAGTTATAAGACAATCCAGAACCACTTTGATTATACATTATATATTATGCATGCAGGTACATTTTATTTAATTGCATATTTAAAAAGTACTATTAATTTCAAAACATAGAAGTGAAGAATATAAAGTTGAAATGTTTTAAATTCATAGTGAATTTTTAATAATAAATATGGTTAAAAGAAAAATAAAAGCTAGCTAATGTCACTCTTAAGATAAAGGCATAGGAGATGGTTTTGAAAAATATAATTCAATTAAGTCTTTTCACTGTGATTTCATTCTCCTCCTACTTCAATTCAATGACACCTGTTTCTAAGTTTCATCATGCCCTGAGAGAGCTATTCCAAAGACAAAGACTGAATTATGTCTCTGGTTACTCAAAAGAACATGAGAGTGAACAAACAAATTTTATATGTGGTCTTCTGTGTCTTGGTGTCAAAGTCATCAGAGATACAAGGGACAGTTTTCTCCCATATCAAATATTGTGAATAAAAGTATACAAGTGTACAGATATGATGCATCCTAAATTTCAGGATAAATTTTTAATCGGAAAGAATAAGACCTGCACTAGAATTGATGGGATTCGGTATTCATAGAAATATTTCTGATATTAGATCACAGAATTTGATTTCTAAGTGTGGGGTGCTGAGGTTAAAGTGCCTCCCCAAAAAACTCAAAAGAAACCACTAACTTAAATATGTAATTAATAAAAGAAAAACCGATTTATCAGAGTGACTTTAGAAGAGCAACTCAATCATACGAGGGCTCATATATCAACTGTAAATATTATGTTTATGAAACTTGGACAAGTAGGAACAGACACTACTGCACGAGACTACATGAAGGTGAAGCCATTCTCTGAGGTGCAGCCTAATAGAACCACTCAGCTTTTAATTTTACAGTCTAAATGCCTATGCATATGTAGTCTCAGGCTTAGAATTCCTTAGTATGCTAGTTTATAACTGCTTCTCCTTGAGTACATATACATGCTTACTATGTCAATGAATTATTTAACTCAGTCGATGAATGTTCACTTTGCACCAACTAAGTGAGAATGAATTTAAGAGACAATTATGATAATTAAACAGAAGAAGATGAAAAGGAAGAAAGAATGAAAGATAACTTCAAAGGTTATACTTCAAGTGGCAGCCTCAGTGGTCACCTCCAGTGCCAGTAAAAACTCATTATGTAGTAGATGAGGGTGGGTATAGGAGCTGTATTTCAGTTGAAGTTGTATGAACCAACCCGAACCCACAGGCTATGGAACAAGATATTGAAGAATCTCAAGTAGACAAAATTAAGAAGTGATGTTGGAATCAACAATCAAATTAAAAGTTCAAAAGAAGTACTAGGCTGAACGGAAAAGGAAGTGATATGAAAAACAGAAGTAAAGGTCTACAAACTGTAGAAAACAGAACTGATAAAATATATATAGTGGAACTTGATAATAAGCAACACTAGAAGAAATTCCCAAAGCTGGTGGAACATCAGTGTGATGATTTTTTTTAAAGGATATCTCTAGTTTGCTTGCAGAAAAAATTAGAGCACAAAACTAGTTAAATAATGATAGATTTAACTATAGTCGTGGGAGATAGAAAAGAAAAAAAGTGGATATGAAGGAATTTTACAATAAAAGATTGAAAGAAGTCATTGATGATGCACAGGATTTGAGGTGGGATACCTGTCTATTGAAGTTAGGGAGAGGGTGGTGTCAAGGAAGATGTAACATAGCAGTAAGTCATACATGATCATGACATTAAAATTTTTAGTTATTGAAATAAAAAATACAAAACAAAAATGTCTTAAATACTATCAGGTATATGTGACTCACCCACTGAAAATCATGCTTGGAAACTAAATTTCCAACTTAGCATCAAATGATTCTAAGAATTGTGTGTAAAACATTTTAACATTCTAAACTCATCTTTCTCTAGTGGACAAGTTTCGATGCTACCTTAGCTCAAACAATACCAACATCACAAAAATAAACATGTGACAAGTAAGCTTAATGTATAGTACAATGAATCTGTAAGATACATATCATTTTCAGTACAATGAATCAGTAAGATACATATCACTAACATACATATCCTTTGTTAGCTTTAAAAATTAAGTGTTGTAACTAAGCATATTGACCAGAATGAGACCTCAAATAAAGAGACTCCAGCATATTCACAGTTATCTAAGTAAATTTTAAGGGTATAATATGGGTATCCTATCACCATTAGAAAAGATTTAAATTTAAATTTAAAATTTTAATTTTAATTTCTATTAGAACACTCAGTGGGAATTTGTGGGTGATTGATTACCTGAAACACAGAAATCAAGACTGGAAGCATTCTAAATGAGGAAACTGAGGTCAGAAGGATAAAGAATTTGCCTAAATGTATTCCTGTTTTTAATCCATTGGGAAACTATATCAGAGATGAGATGTGGTTAGAATTTAAGTAAGATATGGAAAGCATCCAGTCCTGGGTAGGGTTAAGTTTTAAGTATACTGAGATTTTTGACAACTTTTTGGTTAAAATTTCTTCTACTTTTGCTTCATTAAAGGCTTACTCTGGTATCAAGATTATGTATCTTGTAAAATTTTTTTGGAGGGGGATGGGATAGGAGTTAGAAACTCCTGAGGGGTATACTGATTCCTTATATCCCCTTTGTGAATGTTAATGGTCAACCATTTTCTGATCCACAATCAAAATCCAGTGGAAGAGGTTATTCTATGAAAGCTCCAGAGAAGTTCACCCAAAATAAAGCTGTTG
>CM053510.1:57894173-58100057 GCA_028627145.1 Eidolon dupreanum | reverse complement strand
ACATAAAGTGGAAAAGATGAGAGGGCAAGAGACAGGTGTAGATATAGATGGATTCGTTTGAGAGAAAAGGAGTTAGTCAAAAGCCTTTATGCATAAAGAAGCTATTATTTATTATCTGTTAATGACAAATAGTTGATTGGCTTAAGTAGACACAATATTTCTGAGTTCATTAGTTTCTTCAGTAAATATTTCCTGAATTCCATCTGTGTGCCATATGCTGTGGTAGGCACTAGGAATACGTAAGTGAAGAATGCAGTCATGATTCCTTCTCTCAAGTGCCATAAAACTGATTATTCTGTTTGTTTCTCTTACTCTCCTCTTCTCCCACACTCTCTGTCTTGCTTTGCGTACCACCTACTGCATCCTCTGGGCCTACAAGCTGGCTTCTGGCTGTCTTTAGCCATGACAGCCATCAGAGGAGATCAGAAGGAATGAGGAAAAAGAAGTCAGGATATTAATTTCCTGACCTTTTCCTTGGTTGTGCTCTTTTAATACATATCTTCATGACTATGGTTACCATAGCTCCTGCTGGGTGGCCCCTGGCCCATTCCATGTCTTTGCTGTCTCTGGTTCTGATGACACTATCTCATCCCCCCTTGCTTATTCTGGCTTAGGGGTGAGAATGATATCTTGCTATATCTAGTCTATTAATGCCTCAGTTTCCTTTCTTGGTCCTCTTAACTCTGCTTATAAATCTTTAATTTGTGCCTTTACTAAACTCTTTTGAACCACCTGAGTTGGATCCTGTTTTCAGTTGGATTCCTGACTGATGCAGAGAGAAATTTTTTAAAGTAGAGAAACACAAAAGTAAATAATTTAAAACTGTGTTAAAAGTTATGAAGAAAGAAATACAAGTATTCAGGTAGAGAATGATGAGTGTGAGTTAGAGAAGGTATTCACCGATAGCCTCTTTAGAAGCTGATATTTAAGAGGAGCCTAGAGGATAAGTGGGATCCAACATGGAAAGAATAGAGAAAAGTGTTCTAAATAGAGGGAACAGCAAGTGCAAAGGCTAGATGGAAAATACCTTGATAAGCTCCATGCCAGGATTTGATTATAATACTATATGAGGAACACGTGATTGAAACAGTCCATGTGAACAGAATGAGAACAAAAATCAGCTTGAGTGGCAAGGTCCTACTTGATATCCAATGACAAATACTAAAGTTCTTGGTCAACAAAAGATCCACTAGAGAACCACGTAACTGTTAAGGTGCAAGTGGCTCAGGTGATCTGTGGGAACTAAGCATATGCTCAGGTATTAATTTGAAATTGCTGTGATCACGTTGGGATGCACTGATGATCTTCTCCTGTGATAATGTGCTTTAAAAGCATTAACATAAGTAAAGATGTTATTCTTTGACCTTTTTTACTTTCATCAGAATGGTGGGTTAGGTAAAAGTAGATCTCTTTATAACTTTTTTTTTTTAAATCATAATTGTAACACTTCCCCAAAAGGAAATCAAATGAACAACAGAGACCATCTTGACAGTGTGTGTTTTCTTTATTTTCCTGTTTACTTATTTATTTATTTGGAGTGAAGTGGGAGAGGGCATAGCAAAGAAGGAATGAAGAAGTTGGAGAAAATAAAGTATTAAAATAACATCTTTTGACAGTCAGATCTTACCTAGAATGAAAGGGACTTTAATGGTCAATTTACCAAGCATATTTAAAGACTTCCAAAAACAAACACATCTAACTTACAAATAAGCTTGCCTGGGAAAAGATCCCACATTGTTTTTTACTCTATAAATCCAGTTCTCTAATTTGTTTTATAATATGACCTCTCTTTGTTTGTGGCTTTAGTGAAAATACTGGCATTTAAGAATTATTTAACTGTAGGATATACTAAAACCTTTGACATCAAACCAAAATATATTATTTTTGTATTTGTCAGAATTAAGCTGCTTACTTTAGACATTTTGAGGCATATCTAACACAACAACATGGGCAAATGGTGAAAAATAAGATTTTTAAGATATTATTTAAACATGTGCATTTAACTATTTCTTTGTGTTTAGAAGCCTTCCTCAGTTATCTGCCCAAATACTTCCTCAATGAATTTTAAGTTCTTGAAACATATTTTTACTCACCTTTTAGTTAAAAGAATGCCCATATAATTTGTTTTTTTTTAGTTTATTATGATCTTACTTCTACTTAGATTGAAGTAGAATTGTACATATGTGTTATTTCAATCTATCTTGAAGTTAGAAAACATAGTGTTTGCTCTGTTTGTGCCCTAAATCTTATTTTACTAGCTAAATTTCTCATATTTACTAATATTTTCCTCACCCATAGGCTAAATCTACCTTAAGCACATTCATAAAGCATTTTTTTTTTTATCTCTAAGTACTTTATAGTTATGCTGCCAGTAGCTCACCACAACTGAAGTAAATGATTAGTAACTCTGATAGAGATGCAGTTATGCAAATTATAATTATAGAGCTTAGACAGGACTCTGAGGTCTTATCACCCTAAAAAAAAACAACAACATTCTGTTTAAAATAAATCATAATGCTCTAATCAAATATAATCAAAATTCTACTTCTGCCTCTACACTCAATACTCATATTGTAAACATCATTGACAAGTAATTATATATCATGGGATTTAAACTCTCAGAAATAGAATCATTAAGTATAGCAGGCATTAAAGTGTGATATAAATCATCTTTCTGATTTGGAAAATGATTACATGTTGTACATATTGACAGCTGGTGCTATGATGCTATCGTTACTTCAGAAAATACTGAAGTAATCTATTGGCTCGCTGTAATTATTATCTTTATGATTTTTATACCATTGTCAAAATCTATATTCGATACATGAGGAGCAAGTAGCACCTTATCCTTTTATCCTCTTTTTATTAATATCATTGTTGAATAAAATCTAAGAATACTGAAATTTTAAGACACAGAGGCAAAAGTGTAATCCTCTTCCTTTATTTAAAGAACTTTCCTTTATGTTAAAATAGCAAAACTAAATACATTATTGTTCATAGAAATGATTAGAAAGATAATTATAATCAGTTACTTCATAAATTCCCATTTGCCCTTCTTATAAAAAATAAATAGACAAGGAACTTTTGGAAAAGTAAAAGCTAGCAAAATAAGTGATTCAAAAATAAGATATGTCACATTTTAATAAACAATCATATCTAATTATAGAAGAATATGTACTTACTTGCCAAGTGCAAAGCACTCCATCTTAACAGTTGTTCCCTTAGCAGCTGTAACTGTGAAAGGAAAATGGACCTCAATTTTTGGCTCGTATTCTCCCATCACACCTGGGAAATAAAGAATAGCCTTTAAGCATAAAACAAATGTCATAGTTTCTTTTCAATCCTGTGGATGGTTACATTGAAAAGCACTGTGGTTTGGTTGTTAATGTCTGTTGGATAACTGCTAAATTTTTGATGCATTGAAATAAAGAGTACACTTGGATTCAATCATTATGATGAAATTCTTATCTTTACTTAAGGATTGGATTTTATGAATGTTCATACCTTTAAAAAATATTTTTAGTTAAATTTGTTAGGGTGATATTAGTTGATAAAATCATAGGTTCGATAATACATCATATGTGTATTGTACTGTGTATTCACCACCCAAAGTTAAATTTCCTTCTGTCACCATATATTTGATCCCCTTAACCGCTATTCACCTCCCTTTTGCCCCTCCTGCCCTCTGGTAACTACTAAACTATTGTCTGTGTCCATGAGGCTCTGTACAAGTAATAAGTGTTGGAGAAGTTATGGGGAAAAAGGAACACTTATATACTGCTGGTGGGAATGTAAAATGTTCATAACTTCTAAAATACTAATTATTTAAAGTGTTAATCAATATTGATAGTTATATTACAGAAGAAATAAATATTTATGAACATTTCTCATGGTAAAGAATTGTTGATTTAAAAAAAAAAAGTAAAGGTATATAAATTTTATCAATACCAAATAAATGAATACTTATTTACTAAGTCAACATACGTTTATTGAACATCTATAATATGCAAGCATTTTGCTAGGCATTGTGGGTATTATAAAGATAAATCAGCCATAGATTGTGTGCTCAAGCTCTTGACAAGTGTATTCTTAAAGAAACAACAAATATTCAAAATAATTGTAAAATTATCAAAACTATATATCAAAATAATTGTAATGCAAGATAGAAAGTGATGAGTGCCATGAACGAGGTATTCTTAAAGCATTTGAGGAGATTATAAGAATGGTTATAAGAATACAGAATATATAAGAATACAGCAATATAGGAAAAGATAGGAAAGGAAGTAAATGGAACTGTAGGAACAAAGACAGAGAGATGAGAAATCACCAGAAATAAAAATATCAGTTTTTCTGGCACGTTGAAATGTGAAGGGAAATATGCTAGGCACATTTGGAAATATAAATGAAGTCTAAAAATAGAGAGACTTGATCATCAGAGTCAGACATTCAAACTTTAATCTGTAAATAATCAGGAGTCACAGGGGTTTTGAATAGGGGACTGGCATTTTGCTGATACATATATTAAATGAAAGCTGATGACTTTCATTTTAGAAGTATTTAGTTGAATACCTACCTATAAGATATTCAGAAGGAGGGATTTGACTAGATAATGTAATGAGAAGGAAGCTCAAGATAAGTTCTGGACAGGTTACATATACACTTAGATGGCAACTGAAGCCGTGAGATTGAATAGGGTTTTCGCCTCAGAAAATAGTGCACTAACTGAGGCCAGTTGAATTCCAGTGCCTAGTGCCCTCAGGCAGCCCTGGAGCTAATTTCCTCCCAAAAAATAATATTTAGGAAATCCCTATGTGTAAAGTATCATAGACGACATAGCTATGAGTTAGCACAAATGCTTTTCTGAGGACTTTGTGTGTGTTTTGGGGGGTGTCTTTGTTTATAGACATATTTGCATGTATAACTCTGTGTGTAATTCTTTGTGTGTGTGTGGGATGAAAGAGGAGAGAAAAAAACTCAGGCAGAGTTAGATAAATGCTCTAAGATATACAGGCAAGATACACTCAACATGCAAAAGCAGAAAAGGTTACCTTTGGCAAAAAAAAAAAAAAAAAAACTTTTATGCATTCATAATTATTTTATTTATTCATTCATTATTGATTTGAAATGGGCCTTGAAGGAAGAATGTGGACAACTTTAGATGGAAAGTGTTTAAATTCATTGAGGACAGAATGATTATCTTTGTTTTTTTGTTTGTTTTTTACTATTTTTCTGAAAAGCAGCCAGAGAAAATATCATTGATGTTTTCTCATCAAAGAGATTAGGCTTCTGGACCTAATGACTAACGACTCTGCTAATGACTAGATTGTACCATCTCTGACAGGTCAGTGACCTGTGTCTCATTTTTCTAAACCGAGGGAATAGAGAGAATTATCATTAATGTAATGTCCTGTTCTAACAGGTTAATTCCCTCAATTTTTTCCCAGTTTTATGTTCACTGTGTCCCAAGAGCCTGATATACAGTAAGTGAACTGAGTGATTGTTCCATCATTTCATTCAAAACAGATGGTTAAGCACTTCTCTATCTCTTTCTAATGTTTTTTTCTCTTTTATTTCTTTTTTTCATATCCTCCTCCTGCTCTACCCAACATTTTCCAAATTCTTTTCTTTTAATTCCTCCTATCTTCTTTTGTTCCTGTGTCTCTCTTTCATAGCAGGGATTGGTGTGCTAGTGATATCTCGTTGAGTGTATCCAATGATAAGAAGTTTATCTTTAACATCTTCATACTTGTTAAACCCCCATATTAAGACTCCCAGACATCCTGTTCAGTGGCTACGTTTGACTACCCATCTGAAGCAGTCCCTAAAGTCAGCTTCTAATCTCTTCATCTGATCTTAACATTGATTCTGTAATATTCTTGTTCCCTGTTTGCCTGATGATTTAATAATATGTGATTTATCATGATGCTTGTTAAACTTAATACTGTTACTTGTGCAAGTCTCTGTGAGTGCTGGCAGTTGCTGAGTACTGTAGAATGTTGTAGAAGGGCAGTAAAAGTAAGGTTGAATTTAGAAAACTTTTTTTATTAAAATTATTGGGGTGACATTGGTTAATAAAATCAAATAGGTTTCAAGTATTAATAATAACATCATATGTATATTGCATTGTGTGTTCACCACCCAAAGTTAAATTTCCTTCTGTCACTAAATATTTAACCCCCTATACCCTTATCCACCTTGCCCACAGAAAAAAATTTTATATAATTATTTTTAGTAAATTGTTTAAAGAGGTCTCAGAATAAAGGGACCTGAATCTCTAAAGCTCCAGTAATTTCTTTTGATTCATTTTTTTATTCTAAATAAAAATTCCCTTGAGAATTGACTTTTATATTAATAATAATTTTGTATTTTTTTAATTAAAGAGAGTCCCATAATTATACATCTCAGGCTCTTCAAAACCTAGATCTGTGTCTTTATATTACCAAGATATTACTGATATTACTGGCTAATAGGAGCCAAATCTATGTATTCTCTCTTCTCTTCTGGATAATATTTGTGATTGCAAAGAAGACATTCTTTATAGCTTTAATCCTTAAGAATGACTTAAAGAATAGCCACTCCTGGTAGTATCTGTGAAGTAATTTTGTACAGGTTGTGCCTTCTGGTGTTCCTCAAATAATTCCCATCTGGCTAAAGATACTGTTAAGCCTTATTCCAGGGCCCAAGAAATTTGCTAATTTCTGAACGAGATATTAAAAATAAAATTAAAAGTTTTGAATAAGAGGCTTCAAATTATATTGCTGCACAATAAGAAATAATGAGTTCTCTTTAATTTTACTCTGATAGTTAAGATATAAGGACAGATGAGAAAGGTCTTTAGAGGAATTAAGTTTTGCTTTGTTTCATGGGATAATTAGATTAGAACTAAAGTTTTCTTTAGCTTAATTTCTTCTTTCTTTTAAAGATGAGAGAGCTAAGAGTCAAAAGGGTTATGTAAGTGGCCCAAGGTCGTGTAGAAAGCTGTTGGTGGAAACAGGGCAAAAATAGTTTTCTGACCTTAAGTCCATAGCTATTTTCTTGACATCACTCTGTTGGGGAATTTCAATCACAGAGTATAACAGTCCAGACATACCACATATACTACATCAATCTAGCTTGGCTACTTGGTTTATTTCAGCTGAAATTTTTAATATCTCAAGTCATATGCAGCTTAGCTTTAGTTTCTTTTTTTGGGTATGGTTTGCTAACAAAAGGAAAAAGAAACAATCCTATAAGATACATGGTTAAAGATCAGATTATTAGGCTTATTTCTTCAGTCAGCATATCTCTTATTTCTTGATAGCCTTTAGTATTAAGGTAAATATGCTCAAGAAACACTATACTGTATTTTCATCTCTTTTCTCACATTTGTATCTTTCAGGTTAGTTGGTTGCCCTACTTTGGGATTACATGCCATTAGAAAATGATCCCAAATTATCCTAATTCCTAATAAGCAGAAGCCTTCCAGCTGAGAGCACATTAATCTCCTTCTATGTCTTCATGGCTGTTGGTTTTATTATTTATTCCAATTACTTACAAAGAACTAAGGTGCTTTTCCATAAGTGGAAATTTAGAGCAGTGTTGCTCCAAGTGTATTGTAGAACAGAGAGCCAATGACCTCAGAAAAATCTGAAAACCTTACGAAAATTTTGTGCTACAGAGTTCAACTCCAAGCCTAATAGTAAATAATCTTTGAAGATGGGGGTATAGACACTGTATTTTAATAGTTTCTCTAAGTGATTTTGTGTACATTAAAGAAATACAAAGTTGGACCTACACTGATTTTTATTTTCATCATATTACTTGCTATTTTTAGGATTACAGTGTAGCAGACTAAAATGCCTGAAAAAAAATGGTACACAGAGGGTCTATAATCATATTGCATTTATTAGTTACTTGCCCTAACAGTAGGGCAAATTATATGCAATTCATATGTACAAATACATCAGAGCTGTTTCCTCCCCCCCCCCTCCGCAATTGTCTGGTAATCAGTTCTGATTGGTCAGTGTCCATGTGATAACAAATATTTCAAGTGACATTTCTGTCTGATACTCATAGTAATAGTCATTTCTATGGTCTATAATTTATATCCAGTAAATCTTAAAAATTTGAGTTAAAAATTAGTTAAAAAGGTTTGGCTAACCATTTCTTTACATCCAAATAACGAGTATTTGCATGTTTGTCTTCAACACCTTTATCAATTGTATTCAACATCTGTTTCTTGTATTCAAAAAATAGCTATTATATTCTGAGTATTTCTTTTTGAGAAATGCTTCTTCCATCTTTTCTAACCATGAGTTGAATGGGAACTACTGTCTTCCTATAAGTTTGCCTTTCTGGCTGTAGTTATTAACTTGTTATGGGCATCAGACCCAAGTTTGGCTAGTTAGATTACCCCATTGCCTGTACATGGATGAGCAGTTGAGGCTGGACTTTTGAACTAGAGATCAGGAATCTAAATCTCAGTTGCTCCTTAGTGGCAAAAAAGAGACTGCATGTTCTAGAGACAGTGAAGCTTCCACTGGTAGAAGGGGTTAATCTGCCATCAAAGAGAATTAAGCCAATTTAGATAGAATTAAGCCAATGCAGGTAGAGGAGGGATGGAAAGAGAGAGTACTGGTGGCATGTCACTTCTACTTGAGTTTTGATTTCTTGCTGTTTTCTCATTTAAATAAAGCGAATTTTTTATTTTGCTTAAGTTATTTCAATTTGGGTTTCTCAGTTGCAGCCAAAAGACTTCTGACTAATACCTCATTGAGCTCCGCATAACCAGTGGTGACACAATGTCAGGTTGTATCACATAATCTATCTGGATTTTGAGTCTATCATATTCTAAATTAGGCAAAGGACAAGATGGAGTGGTGGTGGAATAGGGGACAAGACAAACCAATATATATGATTTGTTCTATTTTTAAACATCATACATTATAGTAGAGAATGCAAATCCTAACATAGGATATAACATATTATATATCTCCTAATAAAAGAGGATTAATGAAATAAAAAGTACAGATAAAATATTATGAAAGTTGAGAGGAAGAGATTACTGACTAGGAAAATTGAGAAAAATGAGGGAAGTGCTTTAAGATGATTGTGACAGTGGGACTGTAATTTAAGATATGATGGTGGAGGTTTAGTGACTCTCAGGGAGAGGCACAGTGTTAGTAAAGACATGGAAGTGAGAGTATCTAAAATTTTTCAGAAATTTAATTTTATAACACTGAGCATTAAGGAGTAGTAAGAGAAATTTCAAATATAAACAGGAACTAGATGATAAATAACATCTAGGAATATTATGTTTTATTATTCACTTATTAAGAGGCTCCAGTAGTGGCTTGATAAATTTGCATTAGCACTCATTTGTAAAAATAATTTCAACAATCAATAAGCATCTGATTTTATTTAAAGATAGTACCTGTAGTTAATATTATACATACACATTGTTATCAATGATTACATATTCATAAATTGAACACAATAAATGTAATGAAGCTGTACCAAGGATAAGCATCACAATGAGGGACCTATAAACTGAACTAAAGTTTGTGCATTATATGATTTGCGCATTAAAATACATTAAAATTATTTAATAAAATGTCTTGGAGACTTTTGTTTATTTCACCAGAAATATATGTCATCTCAGAGTTCCTTACATTATCTTTATTTTATAGTACTTAAGTTTCATATATGTTTCATTTGTAATTGTTACTTTTTTTTTACTGTCTTTAGGAATTTGATTATAAATATATATTTATTGTATTATGTAAGCCTCCTGCTGAGGAAACAAAAACTCAACTAAATAATAACAATAAATATTGATAATAATAAAAATAAATGAAAGAGGAAAATGAAAAGGAAAAAGATAATGACCAAATTGTTCACATTAAGCCTGCAGATATTGCACTATATGTGGAACATGTCATCCTTTTAGACATGTTAAATAACCTGTGATTTTGTAGATAAATGATGCAAATCCTAACTCTAGCCCTGTTGAAATATTGAGGCGGTCACAGAACCTCTCTGGATCTTTTTCTTGTGCATAATAAGAAAACTAATGTAACCGAGGGTTTAGAAGTCTAGTGGTATGATGAGAGGGAATATATATTGCACATTAACATATTTCTTTTTACTTACCATATTCAAATAAATGAAAAATTATAGTCTTTAAAAATTTTAATTATTTAGAAAAGTGTCCAGGTGCCTTCTTTTTAATTCCCTAATAAGCCCCTGATAATTAACAATTTCACAAGTCTAGAGAGATAGACAACATATTATTTTCTCGCTTCAAAAAGTGTATATTACCCTGAATCAGTTTCTTGAGGTGAGTCATTGTTATGTAAATGAAGGGATTGAAAGATGTCCTGACAAGAGGAAATGAATGACTTGCGTAATCTTAAAATAAATGCACCATTATAAGGATTATTTATCTGGAGAGACTGAAAAGAACTAGAGAGGTTTATTATTAGGAGACGTTTTTCATCACTATTTATATATTCGGAAAATCAGAGAAATCAATAGTTTTTTTTCCCATTCCCAAGCATCAGGAATAAATTGACCAAGGGGCCGCCTCACACTGTAATTGCTTTCCTCTGATTACTGAATTATAACATGTATTTTCTTCTGTTTTTGCCACTGTGTTAATAGGAAAATATGCCCATCTCTTCCACCATTATCTGAGGGTTCATTCCATTTGTATTAATAACTTGGCAAAAAATTTATACAAGTAAAGACTAAAGAAAACAACTATATATTTTTGCTGAACAAATATATATGCTCTCTATCTTAAAACAACAGGCTAGATAGAGTAAACAAAAAATTTGATAATGAAGGGTTGAATATTCAATTTGAAAAAGATGTTGAAAAGTTTTCCTTTTTTTAGAGAAATATGTTTGCAATTTTCTTAAATATCTATTCACAAATAAAATTACAGAAACTTCTCTATAAATATACCTACATAACCAAAAACATATATAGTTTTATAATAAGACCATTGTAGTCATCCGTTGCATAATGATGTTTTAGACAACGATGGGCCCCATATATGACAGTTGCCCCATAAGATTATAATGGAGCTGAAAAATTACTATCACCTAGTGATGTCATAGCCATCATAATGTCATAGCACAACACATTACTCATTTGTTTGTGGTGATTCTGGTGTAAATAAACCTACCGCATTGCCAGTCATATAGAAGTATAGCACATACAGTTATGTATAGCACATAATACTTGATAATGATAATAAACTGATATGTTTCTAATTTATGTGGTTACTATACAATACTTTTTATTGTTACTTTAGAGTGTACTTTTTCTACTTAAAAAAAAATTAACTGTAAAGCAGTATGCCATGTTATGCTGACAGCAGCCTCAATATATCTTGGGTTACCTAGTCTCTTGATTGCATCATTTTCTCTTGTGCTTGATTTAACCTCATGTTGTTTTACATAGTAACATGCTATACAAATTTGTAATCTAGGAGCGATAGACTATACATATAACCGAGGTGTGTAGTAGGCTATACTATCTGCGATGTTCACAAAATGGAGAAATCACCTAAGACTTCAGAACATATACTAGTCAAACGGCATGTAATTGTATTTAAAATATTTAAAAATGGATAATTTGTTTTAACTTAAGTTTTATTTGATTTTGTGAAAGGTGTGTGTTCTTGTCCTTCTATGCTTGTGCCTTTAGAATATCAAAAAAGAAAAAGAGAGAAATTTGGTACTTGCTAAAAATTTTGATACTGTGACTTTCATGAGATGTCTCCAAGACCTGTGTGAGTATAACAACAGATCAACTATTGATTAACTAGGTCCTCATTTCTACAGCCAAGTATCCTTCTATAAAAGCTAGTTTGACTGGGCCCAGTAAAGGTAAATAACTACACTATCTCAGGAAATTAAATAAAAATATAATGGTTCCAAATGACATATTAATGCTTGATTCATTAATTAAACACTTTGAAAATCTCTAAGTCATTTTATGGGAATCTTCTACCTTATTCTTGATTAGAAACTTTATTCTTGATTAGTTCATTCAAATATTTATTTCTACTAGCATATTTTTTTCCATTGAAAAGAGAAAGTAAAAACTATGGTGGACTTTTCTAACATCATTAAACACATTAATCATAAATTGCTAAATCCATAGACCTTTCTAGGAGAAACTAAAAGCATTCAGTGAGATACAAAATTCAGATAAAGGTGGGGGAAGATAAACCTAAGTTATGAGGAAGCAGTTCCTACACAAACACACCACCTACATGGTAGGAAAGATATATTTGAATCGGAGAGAAAGACTAAGCCAATTGGAGAGTAGAAAAGCTGTGTATAATAGCTGAGTCACATTACTGTGGAAGAAATAGAAGGAATAGACATACACTTCTATTGCTAAGATTCCTAGAACTATTTGGATTCAGCTACCTTCCAGCCTCAGTCCCCATGAAGTCATGCCATATGCCAGACCCTAATCTTGGATTTCTCAAACACCTCCTTTTTCATATCATGACACATATTTCCTGAAAACAAAAGTCTCTTATTTAGGTTGCTTGAGTGAACAAACTTCTGTCACTTGCAACTACCTGTGTTCGCCCATATTGCCTTTCATTTCTAAATTTTTAATACTCTTTAGAGAGACCATTTCTTCCAGAAGAGTTTCTTACTCATTGCTGTCTACCCATTCAGATTGTAATTACCAAGAAGTCGAGGGCCCTCAAATACCTTAGAGGAAGTAGTTCTGCCAGCTCAGTAGACTGGCTGCCTGGTTACATAACTCTAGTGGAAAACGTGACAAATGGGTTGTTTTAAACTATTGTTAAAAGTTTATTTTTATATTTCAATCTGCACAGATTGTTTTCTAACTTAGTTTTGTTATTGAGAATGCAGGCGTTCCTGCTATTAGCACTCACATTTGAAATGCTAAACATACCAGGCACTGCCCTGGTTTGCTCTGTAAACAATCGACATATTTTATTTTATAAACTCTTCTTGATTTCAAAAGCTCTATGAATAATGTGGTTCAAAAGATACATGTTTCCAGAGGGGGAATATCAATTATTGCAGCCTCATCACAAGACTTTATGTATATTAGGGTCTAGATATAAAGAAGGAGAATAAACATTGGCTGAACATCTGCTGTAAATCTGGTGCTATGTTAAGTGCATGCAACTGAATTGGCATTTAAATATTACAAATACAACAAGGTAGATATGATTATCACTATGTTAAATAAAAGGAAACTGAGTATTGAAGAGGTTAAATAACTTCGTCAACATCACTTAGCTATCAAATGACAGGTAAAGGGTTCAAATCCAGCAGTATATTAATTCTGAAGTCAACTTCCTCTGATTATTCCATGTTGCTCCCCAGAAAAAGTTGCCGATGTTTGCAAAGCAGAACTTATTTAGTCATTCTCAATCTTGTAGACAACTAATTTCTACTTCAAATATTTCTGAGAAAAGAAAGTCTTTCCTGTCCCTCTACCCCTTGACCCTTTCCCACTCAACTAGGGTAATCTCTCCTCTCTTCTCTCTTGCTCTCTCTCTCTCATGTGTGTGCATGTGTGTGTGTGTGTGTGTGTGTGTGTGTGTGTGTGTATATATATGTATTTTCGTGTGTGTGTGTATATATGTGTGTGTGTACACACACACACATGCACACATGCACACACACATACACAGATATATATACACAAATATATACATATACATACGTATGTATATATGACTGTTATATGTTTATATTATATCATATATCTAATAGTACTCTGTTTCTAAATATTATCTCTCTATATACTACTGTTTTTTTAAAAAAACTAATTATAATTACAACTGATTGTTCAATCTAATCGCATTTGTATTCCTTTGCTCAATATCTGTTTTCTCTTCTAATCTATAAGTTTAACTAGGACAAAGATCACATCATTTTGTTCCTTTGAATTCTCCAACAGCGCTTGGTACAAAGTCAGTGCTCAAGAATATTTGGTAACTGAATTAATGTATCTTCTTGTCATCAACTATGTAGAAGATGTGTGATTGGTGACATAAGCACTGAGAATATTTTATTTTTATATATTTCAATGCTTCTTTTCTTTCATTTTGAGGAAAATTTGAGGTAATTTTCTAATGTGGATTCATAAAAATCTATACTTTGTTTTAAATTATTGTGATATTATCACGAGAATTAAAAAAAATATTTTATGAATAGTGATAAAATTCTCTCCATTTCTCCATAATCAATTCTCAAGTTCTGTTAATTTGGTTTATATAACATGTTTCCCCTGTATTCCTTTCCTTCTATTCTATTTGTCATTATTTTAATTTGGATTTCCTTTCATCCAGCTCATTAGATTTGGCAATGCGAAGATTATTGGTGGCATGAGTGGTGGTCATTAAAGCCTCATAAAATTAGATATAAGAGAAAATAGAAAAGACATTTGATATAGAGTTTAGATAACTCTTGGAAGAAATCTTACCATGAAGAAAAACAGAGAAAATAAGATGTGAGATAGAGGGTGATGTTGAATAAAAAAAAAATGTTACTTTTAAGATGGTAAATATTCTAATATATTTACTGATGAGAATGATTCAGTATGGAGGGAGCAAATTATGGTGGGAAGCAGAGAGACGGGATAACTGTAGAAGGAAACTTCTTGAATTAGGTAAGAGGGAATGGGATACAGTGAACAGACTGCCAAGATTAGTTCATTAGAAATGATCAAAGGTAAGGGAACTGAAATGTATGATAAATTGTAAGATGTTACATTTGTTTCTGGAAATATAAATGAGATTATAAATTTAAAAATGTTCAAAGTTATGAACTTTGTTCTATCCAGGGTCAGTTGCATAGATACAACCATAAGTGAATGGGACAATGGCTGAGATTGAGATGAAGAGATTTGCCAAGTGAGTAGAATATGGTAGAGATTGGGGAGCTGAGATTGTACACAGAAAAAATGTTTCTAATGGGTTACTATGTAACCTGTGCTAGAAAGAGAGGCACCTGAAGAGATGAGAGTGTGATGTACAATGAAATAGTGGTTAATCAAAATATTGGAGAGTCTGAGGGGTTGAAGAATTGTTTGAGTGGAAAGTGCTAAATAGAATTATTTGGACAGAAAGGAGGCTGTGGGCAGAGAGCTGTTTACTTAAAATTGAGACTTTGATAAAGGCAGAATGATTGGTAATGGCAAAATTCAGGCTATAGACTTTATAATGAGTGGCTAAAAAGTGAGGGAGTACGATTTAATGGGAAGCAAGATGAAGAAACAGAGGTTAGGATGTTGGATGATCTTCAATGTAAATATTCATGTTATCAAGACAGATAACATCTTCTGTAAATGAGGAAGACTAAATCAGGGAAATGAGAGATTACTGCAGTAGAGTTGACTACAACTGTTAAAAGCATGTCATGGATCTCTTTATTTATTAATGTGTACATTTCTTCGTTTTCCACTCAAAGACTTCAATGTTTTAGTCTTAAGTTATCTTTTCAACTTTACTGCTCACTCTTTCCTTTTATGCATCCAATATTCTATGTATCAGTAATACTTACTATTTTCAACATACATTTTAACCTTAACTGATTGTGAAACTTCTTCACACATGCTATTTGTCTTTATCTAAAAATACATTAATCTCATCCCATGCACACTAAAATTCAGTTTATTAATAAACTTCACTTCAAATTATATTGCAGATGAAAAAGGATAAGGAGGAGAAACAAAAATCAACCACTCTCATTAAAAACAAAAACCAAAAAAACTTCTGTAATTCCCTCAGCAGGAAATTTTATCTCCTGCTTTTGAATTACCATGATGTTTTTACTTTTAATGATATTATGTTCTACCTTGTATTATAGTTATTTATGTATAGCTATTCCAATTATTTTACTGGTCAAAACCATCATCATCAAATTTGAACTCTCTCATCTAGCTCACTCCTATTCCTAATTCTCCTTTGGTCTTTCTCTCTGATGTTTTCGTAATTTGTCCTTTGAACTCTCACATTGTTTTAGGCAAAAACATCTTTCTGTACAACTGTTTTAATTTCTCACTCTACTTGCATGTCCAAAAGAAACCTGGACTTTCTATATTCATTTGGCTTTCATTAGTCTATAGAAGAATAGAGCTGTGGCACATGTCTATCTATTCTTCTTTCCAAAAAGCCATTCAAGACTTGAGATCAACATCTGAATCTGTTGTTCTGTCTGTAATACTACCAGAGTTATTGCCTTGGAAGTAAGCAAGCAAATAAACAACAAAATACAACAAACAACAATAACAAAAAAATTAATGCTAATTCTCTGCGTAAGACACTCTATTTACTTAATAGTTTTTAAAATAAATTCTGAACTCTTTAGCATTGCATTCAAACCCCTTCACAGTTTTGTGGTTAGTCTTCTATTTAGTAGTTCTGCTCCTTGCAAATCACAAACTGTAGCCACACAATATTTTACAACCACATGCTTTTGTCTCTCTCTCTGTAATTCTTTTAATTTTTTCCTTTATTTATAAACTATCAGCCAGCTTTCAAAATCATACCCAAATTTTATCTCCCCATTTTTAGGTGAATTGATTTCACATTAGTCTTTGTTTTCACAGTTCAAACCATTATTTTACTGCATATCTCATTATTATCATTGCATTTTAATGATGTTTACTTGTGTATATTCTTCATTGCATTGCAGTTTCTAGCAATGAGGAAATAACATTTATTCTTCTTTGTACCTTCAGTGCCTGAACATAAATTTATTCAATTTTATCTGGCTACATACCACTTTTTTGGTTAGCCTGGATTTCATGGTCCATAAGTTTCTTCCACTTAATACTTGATTTCTTTTTTTCTATTAAGAATTTGATCTACTATCTTGGATTGGTTTTGATAAATATTTCCTTTGCTTCTCATTTGAAGTTTGAGAGTGTTTCAGGAGCAAAGAAATTTCATAATATTCTTTCTGGTATTTTTTTGTACATGTCTCTTCCTAGTTATTTTTATAGACATACTTTTAATTCAAGCCTTCACTAAAGTGATCCTGAGCACAGGCACACTTGTTCTCTGATTCTGTTATCTTTTCCATACAAGACATTCTGTACAATGACTACATCTTGATCTTTGTAAAATAGCATTATCATCATTTATTTTCCTTTTGAAAAAAAGTCAGTAAATCCCCATTGCCTTATTGATGCAATTTAAACTCCTTATTTTAGCATAGGAAGCTGTAAAAATCTACTCCAAAGGTAATTTTTCAACTTAACCATAATAAGCCCATTGCTGTGGTTAGACTGTCTTTGAAATGGTACCCACTCTTTCATTTGTTATATTAAACTTACCAACCTATGTATTCACTCAAATATTCTCCATTAACAAGGCTGGATTAAATTTCTTTTCCTCTGGAATACCTTCTATAACTACAGTAAATCCACTTATAAATTTTTATAGCATTTACTATTTATATTTCTCATCTTAGTCATATTTTATTTAATGCTGTGTTTCCATATGTTATTTCCCTAGTGAGATGGATAATTTAATGGTGGCTAGAATAATGCCTTATACTTAGTTAAGCCTCATACTGGCTTGAATCATGGCAGGTTCATGTACATAGATAGTCCTAGTCTGTTACAAATCAAACAATAAGGGCTACTTATTGAGCACAAATTATACATACAGCATAGAATAATGACTAATCTTCATATTCATTCAAGAATTTATCATTAGTCAGGACTGAGAAAGCATACAGCTTTCAGAATTTTCCCCAAATCCTCATAGGTATTTTCAGACTTTAATATCATTTAAAGAGAAAAATTGAATTTACCAGTTTTTGATTCTATACAGTTGTATACATGTGTATGTGACCAAAAAAAAAAAAAGATAAAATATTTAAAACTGAATTAACCCATTAATATACTACAGTATTATTTATTCTTTGGTCACTACAGAGATTTATCTTAAAATCTTTAACATTGATGAAATGGAGATCCTATTTTAAACCTTTAACGATGAGGAATAAATCACAATGCATTTGAATTTTTGCTTTTATCTTTTTACAAAAAGAATCTGTATGTCTTGGCAACATATAACAATAGGGCCACACTAACAAGTATATTTATTATCCTTCTTTGTTAAATATATTATCCAATATGAAGCCACAATAAAGGACAAAAAGTATTTGACCACCAAATAAATACACAGTTCACTCTTGAATAATGCAGGGGTTAGGGGCACTGACCTCTTGTGCAATTGAAATATGTATATAATTTTTGACTCCCTCTAAGCATAACTAATAACCTACTGTTTACCAGAAGCCTTACCAATAACATAAACAGTAAATTAACACATTTTGTATTTCATATGTGTTATATGCTGTATTTTTACAATAAAATAAGCTAAATAAAAGAATATGTTATTAACAAACCACAAGAAAGAGAAAATACATTGTTGTTCAAAGGTCAACTTGATTATATAATTATTAAATATAACTACTCATATTAAAAGCAATAGCAACTAGAAACTAGTATTTAAGAGACTGTAAAAGAAACACTTTTCTTTCCTTTTAAAAAGAAGAGAATGAGTGAGAACTGGATTCAGAACAGAAAGAGAGTCCATCTTTGCAAACTGTCCTAGTTTTGTTTGGATGAGAATAAATGTTTTCAGAAGAGAACTAGAAGCAGAACTGTACCTATGGTGTTAATTGCAAACAGACTGGCTACACAAATGTGAAATTTCTAACACTAAATATCTTTGGAAATCTGTTTTTTTTTTTTTTTAAGTTACACGTCACCTTATCCCAGCTAGACAAATCTGCTTTTTCTACAAGCTTCAATAGGTTTAGTGAAGCAAGATTTGAGGAAGTAAACAATTTAATAATAGATCAAATATGATCTGTAAGATCTAATTTCTTCCATTTTATAAAAAATCTTGATAACTTGGTAACTGAATTTATGAATCCTTTTGTAGGTTATAATCTACTCTCTTTCATTTTTTCCACCTTTTTAATAAGATTTCTAATATTGTAGAAATAAATGAAAACCTAAAATTATAATTAGAGGCCTAGTATGACATTTCAGGTTATGCACTAATCACTGTTCAAGGTATAATGATAATATAGTTAATATATTTAATAATGGGTATAAAAAATGTACCCATTCCTTAAATGTGATTAACTATAAACCAGGTACCTGTCTAAATCCTGTAGATGCGTCAGTTCTAACCCTCATAACCTTTTGAATTGGTCTAATAATTATTTCCATTTTACTTCTGAGGAAACTGAATCAGAAAAGATGAAAACTTGTCTAAAGTCATGGCTATTAAATGCTACCACCAGGATTTGAATTCAGAAAGTCTGACTCCAGAGTCCATTGTCTTCTCCACAATGATAAATACTGAATGAACTGTTTGCCATGTGTTCTTCAGTAATTTGATGCTTTGGAGCCAAATATACTTTTTTCCATAAAAAATTGTAAGAAATGGTTTGGTTGCTTTTTAACTCACAAAATACTATCTAGTTCATAACAAGTGATCTTCACTAATAACATAGCTATCTGGGGTTGTGGGTCTTAGAAGCAAGGATCCTTCTTGATTAGTTAAGAAGGGAGAATAAAATAAATCACCTTTCCTTCTTATTCATGCTTTCTTCTAGATGTAGAGTAAGTAACAAACAAAAACTTGAAAGCTAAAGATTTTTTTTTAATTCTACTTTTTTTTATTTACTTTTCTTCCCTAGTTTTTTTGAATATGTTTTTCCTCTGTCTATAACACCAACCCAGAATTGGGACAATTGACAAACTGCTTTTCTTTTTCAACACCTCAGTCAAATGTCAGCTCCACACTACAAATGCTCCTCCTGATGGCCTCGTGAAGTTAGTTTCTGTTCTCTTTGCACCCTTGACATATAATCTTGAAAACAATTTCAAATTTCAAGATAGATATAATCACTATTATATGAATCAAGAAATTAAGATTTAGAAAGAATTGATCACATAGTTAAAAATGAGGCAGAACTGGAATTTTAAAATAATTGCCTCAAAAGCTCACCTCCTGACACCACTTACACACACACACACACACACACACACACACACACACACACACACAGATTTTTAAAATGATGCCAAATACCCTCCTATTATCTTTCACAATCCTATTTAACTCTTTTTCCATACAGTCCATACTTCTTCCTCTTTGGAAAGTTGTCTCAGTAAAATCTTAAAAGCAAAAACAATATGATTTAACTAATTTACACTAAAGCAAAAATTACTGATCTCTAATTTTCTCTGTGGCATTTCATTTTTTAAAATATAAAGCTTCTTTACCTAAGTACTGTTTAATTGATGGAGTTTTAGCCTGAGTGGTGTAAGTATCGTCCATAGGGAAGGGAGAGGTTGCAGACAGTGGGCTTACTGCATTTGGTCAGATCAGCCTGAGGGTCAGTTTCTCAAGACAGAGCCTCTAAATTGTTCCAACTGTCTTTTTTTAAATTTGTTTTCTGCTTTCACTCAATTCCCAACCTCAAATTCTCTAAAAGTTCCTTGAGGATATATCTTTTGCGTAAACAAAGACAAAATTAGAAGGGCCTGTGACAGTTACCAACTTGATAGAGCAGCTATTTATACATGTTAGTCAAGTTAGTCATCTATAGGGTCTGTACTACATGTATTAATTATCATGATGTCAGGATGACAGCAAAGTATTTCTTTATGTGGCTTTAATTTATTTATTAAATCAGTGTGTGTGAGAGATTCTTTAGGATTCTGAGTTTTACACATTCTTCATTTTCTTTTTCTTTATAATTAAATTTTTTAGCATTCTGACATTTAAAAATAAAACCTGCATTTAAAGGAAAAAAGTATGCTACACCCTACTAATTATTAAGAAAAGTAAGCTGTGTATTCTCTGGACAGATATTTTTCAGATAATTAATATGCTAGGTAGCAGGTAACATTACATTCTCTATAGATGAATTCTATCATTCCCAAAGATCGACATAACCCCAATTCCATTTATATGGGTTACTTCTTACACTCTAATTTTATAAATTTGATGGATTATCTCTTTCTTGGTGAATTTAAAAGTAAAACCTCATAACATCTTTTCCACTAAAATTGTAAAGTAAATATTATTTCTGTAATAGTCATCCTACTTATATTGAGGATCATCTCTCACACACCCTTTAAATTTTATTTTAGGTAATATTTACTTCCAAGACCCCAATATGACATTGATATCATAAGGAAAACATAATGGTTCAGTGGAAAAAACACACTCTGCAAGTTAGAGCTCTAGTTCCCACCAACTATGACCTTGGATGAGTCTCTTAATCAGTTGGTAACTGACCAATAAAGTATAACATTTAGGGGTGTACTCTTTAGAGTCATGTAAACACAGGTAAAAGGACCCATTTCTTGTCTTAATGGCAGATTAAACTATAAAAGAAAACTATATAACTATAAAAGAACTACATAACTGTATAAACTATATAAAACTATAAAACTATGTAACTATAAAAAAAAGATAAGCTCAAAATGCTGTTTGGCTATGAGGACTAAATGAGAGAATGTACAAAATGCTTTCAACACAGTGCCTAGTGAGTGCATAGGAAAAAACATGAATCATATCAAGCCTTCTACCTATGCAGTTGCTATCTCCTATCCACAGTACTGAAAGACAGGGGTTATAAAATAGTAAGAAGACTCACTGAGTTTTAAAATATTTTGAATAATGGCAAGATTATATTGGTATAAGTAAATTGCCTCCCATTATGTCTACTTTGAGAAGAACATAACACTCACTGGAATATATGAGTATCAGTACATTTGTTTTAAAAAAAAAAACAGTCTTGTTATTTTATGATAAATTTGTAAAATATCTCATTGGGGTCAACCATGAAAGAAATAGTTCTCTAAATATTATAAATTATTTTTCAGAGAAATAACTTTATAATCCTCAATAACCTGGATGTGATTTTTAGTACTGTATAATAAAAGTGATCACAAAATAAGAATATAATTCAATAAAGAAGGATATAAATAAGAATATGAATCCAATATCCTTTCAGAATAAGGCAAACCTTAAAATATTCACCATAGAGTTATTCAATTATAGACAAATTAGCTGAGACAAAATATGAGAATTAAATGAAAAAAAGAGAAAGGAAGTCTTTTTAAATGATTTATAGAGAGACTTAAGGTTATTTTTAAATACATCATCGGATGCTCAGAGAAAAGTCAGGTATATCATACTAAAAACAGCAGCGTAAGGAAAGATAAGGAAAACTGGTAATCATAAGAAAATGGGCACCTTATCAATAATAGATTGTCTAAATAAAGTAAAAAGATCTATGGCACCTATGGCAGCTTAACTATACTTCAAAAACAACATATTAATCTAAATTTCAACAATCACCTTAGAGGTGATTCAAAACTATAAATTAAATGCATTCAAAAAATATTTCAGAGGTAATAGACCAACTAAAGAAATCCTGTGATCATTTGACAATTACTATAGCTATAGTTGCTTATTGAAATAAAATAAAATGTCAGATACTCCCTAAACTGACTGAACACAAAAATTTCTAGTGATGCAATCAAAAATAAATATCTCTAGTGTCCATTGCATGTTTACTGAATCAGAATATCTAAGAGAAAGACCCTGGAATCTGATTTTTTTTGTAGCAAGATTCTTGCTGAAAACATGATTCTATATAGTCTTTCATTTGCTTTTTGTTTAAAAATTCTGTCTGGTAAAAAGAACAGCTTTAAAAATATAAAGAGTTATGTAACATTTAAGAAAACCTGTTGGCAAGTAATGGTTCCCAATTGTACTGACTGCATGAAATATCTGAAAAATGTTATGGAAAATGTAGGTTCCTGGGATTTATAGCATGAGCTCATCTTGCGCATACATCTTAAACTACCTTTCTTCCAATCTTTTCTGCAAGAATAGCAGGAAAAGACTTGCCCCACGAGTGGAGTTCAGGTGGTGCATTTGAAGATCCAGTTTATCTGAGACCTCCCAGGGAAAGAGTGGGTCTTGGATTTTATTTATTTATTTTTTAAAATTTCCTAAAGGATGCAGCCTTTAGAGGCCAGAGAACATTCTTAAAGACACAGCATAGTCTGTGTGCTAGCTTACTCTGGTCCTAGGAGGGCCTGATGACTCATGGACCTGAGAGAGGAAGTGCTTTTGCCCTTAGAGAGAGAGAGATCATCTAGATTTAATTATTCTTAGTACTTATAGTTGGGAAGTGGGGTCCTCTGAGGAAGGAGAGGAGCTGAGACACTCCCTGTGTCTCAAAAAGAAATACTTATTGATAATTTGTTCACCTTAAACATTTTTGGAGTTAAAAATGCTGATTCCTAGGACCAGTCCAAATATTCTGATTGATTAGATCTTGGGTATGGTCCAATATTTCCATTTTTTCTCACATGCACCCTAGATTATACTCATGCAAATTTTTGAGGATCACACTATTAAATGTTGGCTTATTACATGTTATTTTATAGATTTTCAAAAGCTTTTGAGAAATTTTTATTATTAAATGTTATTCTAAATCAAACAAACAAAGAGGCAAAGAAACAGTGAATTGAGGTAATTTGGAAGAATAATGTTTTGTCAAGGCAAGTAAAATGCCTTAGGTATGGGAAGCTTCATGTTGGAAAAATAGAATAATACACAGGGGCTGAGTTTGGAATAGCATTTGTTGATTATTTTGGAAAGTATCAATATGGGAAGTATCTTAAAATGGGAACAATAAAATCTCCAAACTTTTAGGTGAAACTGAGCTCTCCTGGGTAGTAAAAAACTATCAAGCTGAAAAATATAATTTTCATAAAGATATCATAAGGTTGTGTGGATAGGTATTATAAAAGTGGCAGATGAATTTCAATATGAACAAACATGAGAAAATGCTTTTACAATAAAATTCGAATTACATTTATTATATGGTAATTTATTCTTGTTTATTGTAACTAGCTGTATTATCTTAGACAAGTCATTCTAATACTTCAAGACAAAGCAAGGAGTTAAGAGGACATCTCAAGAAGAGAGAAGAGGAATAAAAAGGAATGCAGTTGGAAAATTCTCAAGTAGAATTTGAATGAAGAGTGATTGAAGACAAAAAATAAAATATAAAACTACTTCCAATGCTAAGACCTGTCCTCCAACCTCTACTAAAACCTCAAATCAAGACAGAAGAGTTTAAATTTACACAGGAAACAAAAGCAATAACAAATACTACAGTAACAGAAGCAGTCTGGGAAAGTAGTTCCTAACTGCAAGGAGCCACATACTAGTAAAATGCAGTGGGAATTGTATCATAAATACTGTGTTAATAGCTAACCTTTACTAAAGCTTACTATATAACAGGCATTGTTCTAATTACTTTACATGTATTAATGCATTTAATCCTCATAATAACTCTATGAGACATATATCCATGCTAGTGCCATGTCCAGATCAATAAATTGAAGCAGACAGGTTGTCTCTTATCCAAGGATAAAGTGGGTGGTAAATCTATGCCCAAATTTGTTACTAATTTACTTTAAACAAAATTAATAAAAATAGATTCTAGTTTAAATCTCTGTATTGACACCACTCTCATGAATTTGCTCTCTGTAAGCTTTCTGATTGGTGTTACAGCTAATTCACTGGCATTGTACCTGCAGCCTCTTTCTACAAAGTAGAATGTGGCAATGTTCTTGAAGTGAGTTTCAAGATGTAATAAAAGGCAGTTGAAAGCTACTTATCTGAACAAAGGGCAAAAAGTATTGTAGTTAGAAGTGGAAAAAAAAAGAATGAGTGAAAATGATATGGCAGATATAGAATTTGCAGGGCTTGCCAAACTTGTGGATATGTATGTGGTCATGAGATTAGGATTCTAATTGACCCAGAGATACATATGTTAGATGTTTAGGAGAAAGGAATTTTCACTAACAATACAGACATCAGCTGGAAAAGTTAATTTCTGGGAAGATTATAGATTGGAAACAGAAACAGAAGTGCCAACTGAGGAAAAATGTTTAGAAATATAGATAGGGTTTAGGAGTAGAAATCTGGAGAAACACCTACATTGAGAAGGATAAGCCTCCTTAAATCTTTTCAGGAACAATGCCATGTGTAAACAAGCTAGACAAATGGGTGAATGGGCACTTCAAGAATAGTAACTAGAGGATTCTGGGAAACATGGCAGAGTGAGAGATGTCCTCAGATCTCTCTCCTTGAAACAACAATAAGCTGAACATCTAAAACTCAACAAAAAACACCCAAACTGCATACCAGCACATCTGAGCATGGGATCTGTGCATAAGAGCTACCACAAGTCAGAGCCTGGATGTTGGGTGGTGGACTGGGAGAAATAAAGAAGCTGCCTCTCACAGTCTCTGGAGCTCCCTGCAAGAGGAGGGGTGGGTGAACAGCCTTGTCTGGGACTCTGCTGTGAGATTGCCATGGCCCGTGGCAGGGCCACGTCATCAGGACAGAAGACACAGAAGCAGGATGGGACCGCAGAGGAACAACAGTTGATTTTTACTGGCCTGGGTTGCAAAACTAAGGCTGAGCCACAGCCCCCAACTCCCAACCCCTCCCTGCATGCCCTCTGAGGCTGAACACCATGGAGCCCCAGGGGAATCTGAGCAAATGTTGGCAAGATTGTCACTGACACTGACACTGAAACTGAGAGTAGCAAGCATGATTAAATATCTACAAGAAAATAAAAAAGGGATTATTTAGGCTTTATATAAAGCAGTGATCCAAGAGGCTTAGATGCTACCTACTGGAAACCAAAAGAAAAGTGCCTTTTTGCAGCAGGCTAAAGAGAGACCTTTATAGAATAAATCTTCTTCTAGGAAAAATAGCAGAATACACTTCCATTAATGCCCAGGCAGAGAAATAGTACATTAAACACCAGGAACAACAAGGTGACAAGTCATCCAAGAGAGAAAGAGAAAAATCTCCAGAAAATAAGCTTATAGGCATAAAAATATGCGACTTAAGAGACAGAGAATTCAGGATGGTACTGCTGAGAAAACTCAGCGAGTTCCAAAACGAGTCATATCAACAATTTCAGGAACTGAAAAACAACTAGATGAGCAGAGCAAAGAGATTGAAACCCTCAAAAAGAACAGAATAGATCTTCTGGAGATAAAAAACACACTGCAAGAGCTAAAAAAATAAAATAGCAAGCTTGGGAAATAGAGTCGACAAAATGGAGGAAAGGATCAGTGATATCAAAGACAGAAATCTAGAAATAAGTCAGAAAGGAAAAAGAGAGGAACTGAAGAAAGAAAATAATGAAAGAGAAATACAAGAACTAGCTGATACCATCAGGAGAGGAAACATAAGAATAATGGGCATTATCGAAGGCGAGGAAAAGGAGCAGGGACTAGAAATCATTTTCAGACAAATAGTTGATGAGAAGTTCTCAAATCTAAGGAATGAGCTGGAGCTTGGAATTCAAGAAGTCAACAGAATACCTATTTATCTCAACCCAAAAAGGACTTCTCCAAGACACATTGTATAAAAGTTATCGGAAATCATCGAAAAATACAGAATTCTCAGGGCAGAAAGGGAGAAGAAAATGGTAACTTATTAAAGGAAAATTCATTAGATTATCTTTGGACTTCTCAGTACAAACCTTATGAGCCAGAAAGGAATCAAATATTTAAACTATTAAGTGAAAGAAACTACCAGTCAAGAATAATGCATCCAGATAAGCTCTTCTTTATACATGAAGGAGAAATAAGACTTTTCCAAACATACAAAAATTGAGAGAATTCTCCACTATGAGGCCTGCACTACAGGAAATAATAAAAGGAATCAGCTCATCTGAAACAAAATGACCAAAAAAACCCCACAAAAACATAATTAGGAGTAAAGTGACTATCAGGCAAATAGAAGCAGAGGAGTGCAATCCTTACTGATAACAGGGCATTATAAGCTTAAATAATAAGAAGAGAATTGCTATAGTAATGAATGTTCAGTATACATAGGGACAAATTGAGATAACAATGACTGAAAAGGGGAGGATTCAAAGATCCAGATTTGTAAAGGAAAAGGAGATAAGTCACATGCAGAAGAAAATGGATGACTCTCTCTCTATATATATATGACTATCCTTTTCATATTTGTAATGGTAACCATATACCAAAGATTCAGAATGAAAGTATATAACATAAAACAAGAAGAACCAGAACCAGAGGAAAACCCACGAAGCCAACCAAAATAAAGAAAACAGAAACACAAGGACAAGGAAGCAATGGAAACACCAAGCTACCAGAAAGGAAAAGATAAAATAGCTATAAGAAGACCTCATATTTCAATAATCACCCTGAATGTAAATGGACTCAACTCACCAATAAAAAGGCATAGAGTTGTAGAATGAATCAAAAACAAATAATTTTTCACAAAAATGTCAAAAACATACAGTGGAGAAAGGAAAGCCTCTTCAATAAATGGTGCTGGGAAAACTGGAAAGCCACCTGCAAAAGAATGAAAGACTGTTGTCTATCGCCACACACCAAAATTAACTCAGAATGGATTCAGGACATGATTATAAGACCTTCTATGCATTTTATTATAAAACAATAAAATGCATAGAAGAAAACATAGGAACAAAACTTAAGGACCTTAGGCTTAATGAGGATTTTATGAATTTGACCTCAAGAGCAAGGGAAGAAAAAGCAAAATTAAATGAATGGGATTACATCAAACTAAATAGCTTCTGCTCAGCAAAAAAAAACTGTCAACAAGGTAAAGATACGACCATCCGAATAGGAAAATATATTTGCAAACAATGCCTCTGATAAGGGCTTAATATCCAAAATATACAAAGAACTCATACGACTCAATAAGGATAACAAAAAAATGATCCAATCAAAAAATGGGCAGAGGACCTGAATAGACACTTCTCCCTAGAAGACATACAAGTGGCCAACAAATATTTGAAAAGATGCTCAACATTGCTAGCTATTAGGGAAATGCAAATCAAAACCACAATGAGATACCATCTCACACCTGTTAGAATAGCTATAATCTACAGAACAGGTAATAACAAATGTTGGAGAGGATGCAGAGAAAAAGGAAGCCTCATATACTACTAGTGGGACTGTATATTGGTAAAGCCACTAAGGAAAAAAGTATGGAAGTTCCTCAAAAAATTAAGAATCGATCTACCACATGATGCAGCAATCCCTCTACTGGGTATTTACCCCAAAGACCTGAAAACCCATATCCGAAAATAGCAGCATTATTCACGGTGTCCAGGACATGGAAGTAACCAAAGTGTCCTACAATAGATGACTGGCTAAAGAAGCTGTGGTACATATATACAATGGAATTTTACTCTGCCATAAGAAGAGAAGAAATATTGCCATTTGCAACAACATGAATGGACCATGAGATAATCATGCTAAATGAAATTAGCAAGACTGAAAAAGTAGAAAATCACATGATATCAGTTATATGTAGGATATAAACCTAGAAGCACCAAATGAACAGGACAAAGAAATAGAGACTCATGGACATGGACAATGGACTAGTGGTTACCAGAGGGTAGGGGATATGGGAGGAGGGGGAAGGTAGACAGGATAAAGGGGGGCAAATGTAGGTGAGAAGGGGAGGGTGAAGTGGGTAAAGGGGATCAAATATATGGTAGCTGAAAGAAACTGGACTTTGGGTGTAAACACTCAATATATAGATGTCTAATTACAATGTATACCTGAAAATTATATAATTGTATTAACCAATGTTACCCCAATAAACTTAATTTTAAAAAAAGAATATGTAAGAGATAGTTTTTAAAAAAAAAAAGAGAGAGAAAAGTCTGATAGCTAAACAATGATTGACTTATGGGTACATGAGAAGAGACCGTGAAAGGCATAGATGAAACTCTTTGGGAGAGCCTACTGCCAGGTAAGTCAAGAGAAGAAAATATTTTCAGGTTTAAATACAGACTGCAAGGAAGTCAAGAATGACCAAGGCTGAGAAAACACTAATATATTCGATAACAGATGCTTGACTAATTTTGAGAAAATACACTAAATTGATGGTGAGGCTCAATCTAGATTGTAGATTATTAAATGAAAAGAGGAAATATAGCAATGAAGACTGTAGATTAGTCTGACAATACAGAAGGAAGTCAGACTAAAATAACAAAACATACACTTTCCAACCTTATTAAAAACAACTCAAAGTTCATGTTCTATTCTTATATTAAAAAAAAAAGTTATATATTCACTGTTACAATGCCAGTTATGAAAAGTTTACATCCTTTGGGATTCTATTTCCTGAATTACAGTAACAAGCTTTCATGTAGGAACCTAGGGGAAAAACCTAAATTAGATAAATATTTAATAAATCTATTTCATTTTGTATAAGTACAAATTATTAAATAATTCCTCAAAGTTTCTAAGACATATTAAGAAAACTAATGAAACGATGAACATTTCTTTTGATAATAATTCTTATCACCATAGATAGAAGTTCAAATTATTTTTATAAGTCCGCTTTAGTAGAAATTGAATTGCATGGGATGACTGTCAAGGACATTTGAGCAAACAAAGGATTTATTTTATTCAGAAATCATTCAATGATTTCTTGATGTTTTTATTGAATTTGTATCATATCAAGATGATAAGTTTTCCAGAAAGACACATGACAAAATATATAAAAGATTAATAAAAGCCAAATAAGTTTCTATATTCCTGCAGTTTGACATAAAGCCTTAATATTATTCAGGGTCTTTTACATAGATAAATATACTTGAATGGGAGTTTTCTTGTCACAAGCTTTCCAAGTCCTCTTGAAACTGTCCATAAATTGAAAATTCTGAACAAAGATTTGGAGAGGAAAATGTCTCCTGGGTTTAGGGTAGGAGAGTCAATACCCAAGGAGCAAAACTTAAAAAATGGAAAAATTAAGAATACCCAAGGCCATTCCAATTGTCATACTTAGTGATAAACAGGAAACAAGAGTGATGGCTGTATCTCACTGTTTAAGTGGCAAAACAAATGTCGGGAATCAGAAAGAGAGAGTAACATGGGATCCATTCTGTCTGCTTTATTTGGGGCAAAGCAAACTGAGAGGATTGTGGTGGAACAAAGGTACATTTAAGTTGATGTTTACTCTTAAGTGTTATTTCTGATTTAATGACAGTGATCTTATGTGCTAAATTATCAGCAAAATGCTGTTCAACAGCCAGTTCTCTGGAGATGGAGGTGGGCAGGAACCCTAATATGTAGTTCTTTGATGCTTTATGGTTGATTTCAAGCTACCAAGAAGTGAAGAGATGCACACAATCAACTTGCAAGCAGGAACAAATCAGCTCCAACACATTACTAGAATAACAACAAATTTTCCACAAGACAAGTAAGAAAAAAAATTTTGCTCTAGATTTTTGTTTGGTCTTTGTATTAGTTTTCTATGGTTGCCATAACAAAATACTACAAACTTTGTGGTATAAAATGACGCGCATTTTTTTTCTCTTACAATTATGGAAGTCAGAAGTTCAAAATCAGTTTCATTTGGCCTAAATCAAGGTGCCCTCCCAGTAGGGCAAGACTACTATCTCTGGAGGCTCTAGAGAAAATCCATTTCCCTGCATTTTTTTTTTCCATCTTCTAGAGCTGCGTTTCTTGCATTCCTTAGCTCATGGCCCTTTCCTCCATCTTCAGAGCACATCAGTCTAATCTCTACTTCCATCATCACTTTGCCTTCTTTTTTTCTATAATCAAATCTCACCTTGCCTCCTTCTTGTAAGAACAATTGGTACTACATTTAAGGCTGACCCTAATCAGTCAGGGTAATCCAGGCCAATCCAGGGCAATAGCCCCATATCAAAATCCTTAACTTATCCCTTTACCATATAAGGTGACATTCAAAGTTTCCAGAAATTAGTATATGGACATCTTGGGGACCATTACTCAGCCTACCACACTCTTTAAGGGCATGCCATTTCTTAATATTTTTCCATTGCTCTTAGAACCTGCATTATTCAGTAGTAAACTAAGGAGCTTGATTCGTGGATTATGTGAGAAGGTTATTCTGTACATAGTTTTCTTGTTGACACAATTTTGCACAAAAATAAACCTGTTGTCTACACATACATTCTCAGGCGATGACTTTGCTTGTGGTTCATTGAAAAAAAAAAAAAGCCATCACACTTCTCACCACCAAATAGTAGGTTTTCTGCATCAATAGTTTTTTTTCTTTTCTCCCCACTGTGACAAATGATGAATTCTCTGACAAAGGCCAATCTTTCTGCATGCATTCTGAATCGATTCCCACTCACTTTCTAAAGTGACTTCTTCATTTCTTCTCTTTATTTCACTATCGAACTCCAGGGATGAGAAAAGCACCCAGAAACTGTTTTTTCCCCCTTTCTTTTCTTTTTTTATTATTCTCTCTATACCACTATGGAATCACTGTAGCTTTAAAGAAGGGGATGAGAAAATGTGCCTTTGGAAGGAGAAAGACCTTAGAACATCTCATGTGGACTGGAAGAGGAGCGAAGAGCCTGGCCCTGTACATAGTGGATAGTGGGAAGATGCTTTGCTATATCTTCTTGAAGGATTAAACCTATTATCAGAAAGTGATGATCCTCTCTATCTTTACAAATGCATTTAATATCTTGTATGATATTAATACAACTTCAACTTTTTTAAAGTTAATATTTTCCATCCTTTTACTCTAATACTTGTACATTTTTTCAAACAATGCCTCATATGTAGAAATAAAATGTAAATGTTGATTAAATAAAAATAAACTAAAAAATGTCTTCAGAATTGGGCTGGGGACTCAAATAAAGGGAGAAATAAAAGTATGAAATTGCTGTACATAAGACAGAGGAAGTAAGACCCCAAAGGGAGACTAGAGGCAGCAGTGTTGTGGGGGAGAGGCAGAGGTATGTTGAGGGATAAACAGAGCAGTCATAGGAATGAAAGCTGGGCAAAAGAGAGGTGTGGTTAGAGGGGAATTTTTAACAAGTGTTGCTATATTATGTGTAATGCCAGCATCTCATTAATTACCCTCTAGACCATTAGTAATAATCTGTACTACTCATAAATGTTTTTGGAGCTAGATTTTGTTATGTTTTCTTTTCATTGCAATTATATATGAGATTGGCCTCATGGAGCACTGAATGAGGGCAGGCAGGTCCTAGGATGCACAATTACATTCAGTATTTGGGGTAATATCCTCCCTCGTATTCTACTGTAAACTACATAAAGATAATTATTGCATTTGTTTAGCCCTCCAATATATTTTTACCATGCAATAAATTATCTGATAGTTAGTAGATATGCAATACACATTTGTGAATGTGTGAGGATAATTTTCAACAGTGTTAGCAGAGGAAATTCTGATAGTGTCATTGATGCACTTCAAATCTCCAAAAGCTTCCCCATTTATGTTTTAGACACCTTTTGTGAGCCAGTTCAAATAATCTTGGCCAATATTTTTACTCCCACAACTGGTCACTATAACCAGGTCTGTGTAGGTGCAACCAGTTTCACACAGTTGCAACTTGAGGGCTACTTATAAGTGCATAGAAATTAACTGCCTATGAAGCCACCATACTGGTGGCTCCTCCAAGGAGATTTCTGAATGCATTTTATAAGGCTCTAGTCCTGTGGAATCAAGCCCCAGATACCTGTAGACATGGTCATCTCCATAATGCTTCCCACCTTTTCCCTGTTTTACTCCTCAGTCCCACTCCATCCCACATTCCTGCTCTCTGGGAAAAAATTCAAATAAACTACCAATAAGCGAATTTTGTTTCCAGCTATGTTTTAGGAGAATCGAAGCTAAGACAATACATTCTATAATTTTAAAAAATAAAATATTATCTGTACTTGAGAGAAAATAATTTGCCTATGTACATAGCTTCTATTATTTTTTTTTTTTGGAATGGTCTATTTTTTTTCAGATAAGTATAAAAACACAATGTTCTTGAAATGATTTTTATATCTAACTCTATGGTCACAATAGATTAAATGTAATTTTTATATTCAATCCCCTGCTGAGGTGATTGCCAAGTTTGCAGTAAGGTCCATTCTAATGTCTGCTTCTGCATTTAGAGGTGTGTAAAATCCAACAGAAATTTCAGCTGATCGTGGTGCAATAAATGGATTCATACATAATCATGTTTGGTTTTTATTTTCAGACTGTTTCATGTATGCCACCTACTTGGGAAACGTTCATGAATGTGTTTCTCTTATGAACATACTTTTCAATTATTATATTTGAAGAGAGATCGAATAATGATAATGATTTAAAAAAATGACCCTGTCTAATCTATGCCTTTCTTGGAATAATATTGAGTTTCCTGTTTTTTCACACATTATCCTGGTATAAATTCTGTAACCATTCAATAAGCTCTGTAACTTTTTAATAGAAACTGTTAACTTAGAATTGCATATATGTTAAGACTGAGAAGCTTAGAGGTAGTTGTGAGTTCTCCTGTCTGGTTTCCTTCTGAGGTGGGGGGTGAGGAGGTGGCTGAGTAAGGAGTGTTGACAGTCAGCTCTGCTTTGATGTGAGAGCAAGGAACTGGCTGTCAGGCCATGGACACCTACATGCCAGAATAAGTTACTGCATTGTGTGCCACCATTCACATCAAGACTTTGGCTTTCCATGAAAGTTTGTTCTTATAGTTAAGAGACAAACCCTTTGGTCTTTTTGCATGTAGGAATAGGTAAGAGAAGGAATTTCAGTATTTCACTGAAATAGATGGTCAACATACATACCTTCAATCCTCCTTTGTTCAGTCTTATTTTTTTATGTCCATCCTTAGCTAACTTTGATTTCAGAGCTTCTTCAGGATTCCACTTGGGCACATGGTCTTTAGCCCTTTTAACTTCTTTGGACTCTTTAAACTTTATTCTAGGTTTTAGTTTTTCTACCTGTTTAATCCTTTAACTCACATCCTTCCTTATTTGTCCAGAAATAGTATACCAAAATGTCTCATTTGTTATTTAAATGCTTCCTCTACTCCAGCATTCTCACTGATGATATAAATTTCTTCTTGTAGGGTCTCACAAAGGCGACAGGCAACAAATACATGAATGCAGTCCACCATCTTGAGCTAAATGTCCACTTCTCATTGTTGAAACATTCATTTCCCTTAGCTTCCTTGTCACTATATTCCTGTTCTTGTTGTTTTTTTTCCTATTATCTCTGACTTCTTATCATTATCTTTTGTGTGATTTTCATTTTTCACTCTTCTAATGCATTTTAGATTACTCAAGGCTTGATCCTAAGCTCATTTCTCTTCACCCTGTACTCTTTTCATTGACTTTCTTAACCACATTAATGATTTCATTTAACTAGATTAAACAAGAAGCATAGATATTTTCCATTATTATATGGAACTTGATGAAGAAAAAAAAAGAGAAATTGAGAGTTGGCTTTATGAAGCGGGACTTGATGGGAGAAGGGTATGTGGGGTTTTTTTTCACATTAGCATTTATGAACCACTATATTCATTTAATATGGATATGATAAAAAACATTAGTAGACAAATAAGCACCAAGAAAACAAGTTTAGATAACTCACAGAAAGAAGAAATGTTAATTTTCTAACTTCTCTTTCAAAATATTAAGACTGTCATTGAAAGATGTAATTGAAATGTAGCAGATGTTTTCTACCTGTTTCTTTTCAATTTAAATGTTAACTTTAAAATACATTTCATTTTACTTATTTGTATTGTTTTACTGAGCCTTTCATATAGTACTGCTTAAATGATGATTCGTCAAAAACAGTTGTTTGTAAAAAAAAAAAAAAGTCAACAATTTCAACTGCTCCAGTAAACTCAATTAAAATAATGACTAAAAACAATTTACTAGTTTAGTGACATATTACCAGCTTATAAAAAAAATGACTAATAGTGTAATATTCTGAGAAGGCCAGAGAGAATGAAAATCAACAGTCAAGGATAAAGGGATAGTCCTGATAGGAAACAGTGTATTATCTCTATTGAAATAGGATGAAGGAAGAACACTGTGAATGGTGATATAGATTTGAATTTTACTGGTAGGCAGATTAATTTAATACTTATGTAATTTTTGTGAAGGGGTGTTGTGGAAATAATCCAGTTTAAGGAAACAAAGAGGCTTCAAAAAACTCTTAGGAGTTACAGATTAACAATCCACAGAAATTTAGTAGTATCAAGTGTCAATGTTGAAGTCCCATTTGTGATCATGATCCATAAATTATCACCTATTCATTTAACTATGCCAAAGTTTCTGCCTACTCCAGAGCCATGTATTTAACAATTATTATATTCTGATAGTTCTACCGTCATAATATCTCAGGCATATTTCCTGCCCTCCAATGCTATTATCACTACTTTTATTCTGTTCCTTATCACTTCTTGTCTGGTTAGTTTTAATAGACTCTGAATTTGATCTCAAAATTTCTATTTTTCTTTCCCATCTATTCCTCCATGCCATTACTTAGCTGCGTGACCTTTGGTAGGTTTCTTCATCTCTCAAATATTGGCTACCTCATCTCTAAAATAGATATTGCATATATGCTCTCTACTTGTTTGGATATTTACTATTGTGCATACTTATATTTACTCTGAAGTCTAAATATATGTTGAGAAAATAAGTGGTAAGCAAAAATTTTGTGATATAACTCTGGTTAAACATCCAGCAGCATATATTCTAAAACTAAGCATATAAAAAAGTAGTGTTGAAATATACCATTTATTAAAACTTCACAATCAATCGAAGTTCTCAAGCTCACTTCTTAATAATGTCTTTATAGATTTTTATTGCATGACAGAGCAAGCCACATATCATATATCAACTGTAATATAGCACTTGACTTCTTTAATGCAATGCTTAACTGTAAATGTCTATAACTAGAAATGAGGTGTTTAAATTTGAAGATACTTTAGCTAGATGGCAATACCTATAATTATAGAATCATCATTTCTGCCTGAATTGAACTTAAAAGTTAAAGTTCTAACTGCTTCTATTATAGGAAAAGTAATAATAACAATTATAATTATACCATGAAGTATAAAAGCTGAACATTCAATTTGAAGGGATCTAAAATAAAAATGTAATGAAAAATGAACCTAAAAAATGCTTGCAATTCATGTACATGTGCTATATAGAGCACCTAAAGAGCAAATAAAAGAACTGCAGAGTCTTTACTAAAGTTCTTTTTTTTCACATTCTCTCTCCCTTTTTGGCTTTAGGGGGACATTATGGTTAATATGTCTCATCCACAGGTCATCAATTTTTTAGGTCAAAATTTTTTTCTAAGATATGCATAACCTCAAACTAAAAATATAGAATTTCTAAATAAGGCAAATGCCTTCTTATTTCATTTGTGCTATGTTTAAGTGCTTAGAAAAACACTAATACATCTTTGTTTTTCACATTTAAGGTGGCTGACTATTTCAATCCAGCCCATGAAACTTACCATCATTACGGAGAGTGAGTGGTGTTGGAGGACTAAGTACTCGGGCATTCGTCACTGTGTTTTTCACCAGACAAATATAGCTGCCAACATCTGATGTTTGGACTTTCGAAATATAAAGATTGCCTGTCTCCTGGGAAATGAACCGCCGGCTGTCTTCTGCCACGAAGGAAGGGAACTCATTAAATACCCAGCTATAGATGATCTCTGAAAATACACAAAATCCAATTGTTGAAAGACAGATTATTTTAATAACAGTTAAAGCTCAACCAACAAAGCCTCTACTAAATATTAGATATATTTCAAGGCCATACATATTTTATACAGTTATCTATATAATTTAGTATTTTATATTCAAAGGACTGTTTTAAAATTACAGGAAAATCTGAAATATTTATTAAGGGTACTTAGCCTTTACCTATTCGCCATGAATTCATTCATTAATTCAATTCCAATGTGTTTTGAAGGTGCATTAAATGATTGGCACTATGATAGCACTGACATTAAAAAGATGAGAGAGACAGTTTCCCATTCTCAAAAATTAGTCTAATCATAGAGATTTATCCAAATCTATGAAACAGTGTGGAATAAAGAAATGGAGAGATATATTTTATTGTAAAGAAGGCATGGAAGAGGAATACTTAAGCAATCATATCCATCAGCATAAACTTCTTGAGATAAGAGACACCTGAGCTACATTCATTCACTCATTTGTTAACAAAAATTGGTTGAAAGTCATGATAGACCAGCATTGTTCTAAGTGAAAAAACAGAAAAATCTGTGTTCTCATGGAGATTTCATTATAGTGGGAAGAAACCAAGAATGGGAAAAAGTATATATCAAGTGGTGATAAGTGCTGTTAAGAAAACTAAATCATGCTAAGAGAACTAAAAAGTAATAGGAATGTAAAGAACACGTGAATTTATATGTGCAAAACTCTCTCTGACGCTGAGTAGAGAAGAGACAGTGTGAGGATAAAGCAGGGGAAGCAGGAGGAATAATGTCCACTAGACTAAAAGGCTATTTTCAAAATGACCATGAAAGATATAAATGATTTTCTTTAGAATGGTAGTGGTAGTGATAGTAATGGTGATGTGGTGAGAAATGATTGGGTCTAGTAAAAATGTAGAGTTGACAAAAATTGATGGATTGATTATGGAATGTGAGAAAGAGAGTTAGGTGGTACAGTTTTGGACCTGAGTATCTGAGCAACTAGAATAATGTATTTCCCTTTATTGAAATGGGAAGAATATAGAAAGAACAGTTCTTTAGAGATATGGGGTGAGTAAAATCAAGAGTTTAATTTGTCATATTAGCTAGCATTCAATTAGAGAAATTAAGAAGCAGTTGTATGTTTCAATATGGAAGTCGATAGAGAAATCTATGTTGGTGTTATAAATTTGGAATCTTAAAAGATTAGTTTGAGCTAGCCGGGAGAAGAGTGTATGGAGCACTGAAAGTATTCCAGTCTGAGGAGACAAATGAGATGGTCATTCAGACAAACAGTTGGAAGGTATGAATGAATCATCACAGTTTTGTATTATTGGAGTAAAAAGTCCAAGGAAGTGAGCAGTCAGAGAAGAGGTTGGAGAGATTAGAGTTAAATCCAAGTTACTAAACACAGATCGACATGGTGTGCATGCTATATTAAGTAGCTATGCTCTTTCCTATACTCAGTGTGTCACATTTTATTGAACATTTTTCAGCAAAGGATCGACATCAATATATACATTTATAGGTTATTCTGATGATTCTGCAAAGGTTGGATTTAAATAAGAGCAACGCTGCAGGAATGAACAATAAGACAATATTGCATACTGAAGATGAGAGCTAAAAAAACCTGAATCAGAAACATGATCATAACAATGAGAAGGATATCAACAAGGCATATGTTGGAGGTAAGACAAACTGAGAGACAAATAGTACAGGAACATTCTCCTATCTCCCTTGAGTGACTGGAAGAGTACTTTTTTTTTTTAACATAAAAAGTTATCTGAGACAAACTGAGATGAAATTAACTAAAGAAGCTGATTTGCAGTTGAAAGTCTGAAACAGTTTCCTGCTTAAACAAGTGTGCCACATCAATCCGCTAATACCCCAGTATTATTCATAGATAGGACTTTGGTTCCTGTGATTTTAAAATGCCACATCTATTCCTCCATAGAGTAATTGGCACATTTTAATGTACAAGCTGGGAGTTTCATTTTCCCAGGCTCTCTTTTCCATCACTGCATTGGTATCTAGGAGCTTATTGCTTCACCTCTCTATGGAGTTCAGAATACAGTACTTTCTATGACATTTAGATTCATAGAATCTGAATGGCTGATTAAATGGCCATCTTATGGCTGAAAGTTGGAGATATTTTTCACCCTGTAGTGAAAGGTTTCCAGGAGTTGCTTCTTTTTATTTGAATTATATATTATCCAAGGAATTATTTGAAAATAACCATATATTTGAAAGACAATTTTGCAAAAAAAAAAAGAAAAGAAAAGAAAGAAAAGAAAGAAAAAAGAAAGAAAGAAAAAAGAAAGAAAGAAAAAAAAAGAAAGAAAGAAAGAAAGAAAGAAAGAAAAAGAAAGAAAGAAAGAAAGAAAAAAAAAGGAAAGGAAGGAAGGAAGGAAGGAAGGAAGGAAGGAAGGAAGGAAGGAAGGAAGGAAGGAAGGAAGGAAGAAAAAGAAAAAGAAAAAGAAAGAGAAAGGCAGACAAAGGCAAACTGTTTAGGAGAAAGATTATTGGTTCACTTTCAGGGCATTTTGAGTTTGAGTTGTGTGAGGCAAATCTAAATAAGGAGTTCCAGTAGTTGGAAAAAATATGTTTGAAGTCCAGGAAAGGAAATTCATTGTGAAGTTTAAATTTGGAAGTCGTCAGTATATTGGTATAACTGAATCCATGTAAGTAGACGAGATTAACTAGGGAGAGTAGATATGGTGAGGAGAGAGTTCTCTGGGAAGAACAAATATCTAAATAAAGGTAAGAAAATGTTCAAAGGGTAAGAGAGAAGGAACTGTTGGAAAGATTCAAATGGAATAAAGAAAATGCAGTGTCGTAGGTGTCATGGCTTAACCATTTCAAGAAGTTAAATAACATCAAATGAGGCTAAAAAAAAACCCCAATAAGATAAAAAAAAATTCATTTAGGATTGGCATTTGGCTCTTAGAAACTAAACAAACACAAGAAATTTGCAGGATACAAAATCAATGTACAAAAATCTATTGCATTCCTATATACTAACAATAAAATTTCAGAAAAATAATTAAAAATTCCTTTTGCAATTGCAACAAAATGAATAAAAATACCTACAAATAAACTTAACAAAGCACATGAAGGACAAACATACACAGAAAACTATAAGACAATATTAAAAGAAATTGAAGAAGACACAAAGAAATTAAAAGATACTCTGTTTTCATGGATTGAAAGAATCAACATAGTTAAAATAATCTTATCACCTAAAACATTATACAGACTTAATGCAATCCTTGTCAAAATCCCAATGACATTTTTTTAAAGAAATAGAACTAAAAATCACCATATTTTTACAAAAGACCCTGAATAGCTAAAGCAATCCTGAGAAATAAAGGACAAGGCCAAAGGCATCACTCTGCCTGACCAAATTATACTGGAAAGTGACAATAATCAAAACATCATGATATTGGCAGAAAAAACAGACACAAAGATCAATGGAACAGAAATGGGAGTCCAGAAAGACACCCACACATATATGGGCAAGTAACTTTTGACAAACGAGCCAAAAATATACAATGGAGAAAAGAAATCCTCTTCAAAAAATAGTGCTAGGAAAATTGGAAAACCACGTAAAAAAAATGAAAGTAGACTGCTGTCTGTCACTATATACCAAAATTAACTCAAAATGGATGAAAGACCTAAATATAAGACCTGAAACAATAAACTACATAGAAGAAACCATAGGTATTAAAGTCATGGGCCTTAAATTTAGAGAGGATTTTATGAATTTTATCTCAAAATCAAGGGAAGCAAAAGCAAAAATAAATGAATTGAACTATATTAAACTAAAAGGTTTCTGCATAGCAAAAGAAACCATCATCAAAACAAAGAGACAATTGAATGGGAAAAGATATTGGCAAACAATATCTCTAATAAGGGGTTAATATTCAAAATATATAAAGAACTCATACAACTCAACAACAAAAAAACAAACAATTGAATTAAAAGATAGGAAGAGGTCCTGAACAGACACTTCTCCTAAGAAGACCTACAAATGGCCAGCCATATGAAAAAATGCTCAACCTCACTAGCTATTAGAGAAATGCATATCAAAACCACAATGAGATACCACCTCACACCTGTTAGAATGGCTATTATCAACAGACAAGTGATAACAAGTGTTGGAGAGGTTGCAGGCAAAAAGGAACTCTCATACACTGCTGTAATTGGTGCAGCCATTATAGAAAAAAACATGGAGTTTTGGAGTTTTCTCAAAAAATTAAGACTAGAATCATCATATGACCCAACAATCGCTCTTCTGGGTATCTACCAAAAAATTTAAAAGAATTTCTCTGTGAAGATATATGCACCCTTATGTCTATTGGAGCACTATTCAAGGTGGCCAAGACATGGAAACAACCGAAGTGTCCTTCGATAGGTGATTGGATAGAGAAGATATGGTACATATACACAATGAAATATTAATCAGCCACAAGAAAAGTTGAAATATGGTCATTTGCAACAACATGGATGGATCTTGAGATTATCATGCAAAGCGAAATAAGTCAAACAATAAAAGTTGAAAACATATGATTTCACTCACACATGGGATATGCAACTGAAAGCAACAAACAAGACAAATAAAAACTCATAGTCACAGACAGCAGTTTAGTGGTTACCAGAGGGAAAGGAAGGAGGAAAGAGGTAGATATAGGCAAAGGGGGTCAAATATATAATGATAGACGGAGCTTTACATTTGGGTGGTGAACACACAATGAAATGTACAGATGATGTATTATTAAACTGTACACTTGAAACCTATATAATTTATTAACAATGTCACCCCAATAAATTTATTAAAAAATAAATAAAAATTAAAAGTTCAGCCACAGGATAGCTGGAGCATTAAAAATTGGCATTTGAGATATCACTGAATGGCAACTTCAACAGATGAGTGGAGATCAAAACCAGATTGCAATTGAGTTAACAGAAGACACCGCATGTAGGCCAACAGCATTCAAATATCAATATGTGTTATAATTACTTATGTTATGGTTGCAAGAACAGATTTCAAGGCCCTCTTTCCCCAGAATTATTTTGTTCAGTTACACTAGCTACGGTAGGTCCTTGAATAATGTTGTTTTTAAAATAATGTTGATGAGATGCATAGGAACTTAACTCTTGTTTATATCAATTTGCCTATAGTAAAATCAGTTTTGGTATACATTGTTTCACTTACTGTTGTAGTTTCTAATAATCTACTTGTAACATTAATTGAGAATTTATTGTACTCAAGTTTTCACATAGCTCAACATTTGATTGCAATCTATAGTGAGTCTTGGGAAACCCTGTTTTTTGCCATTCTCCCTCTCTCTCTCTCTCTCTCTCTCTCTCTCTCTCTCTCTCTCTCTCTCTCTCTCTCTGTTTCTCTGTCTCTCTTCCTCTCTCTCTCCCTTCCCCTTCTTTCTTTTCCCTTCCCTTCCCTTCCCTTCCCTTCCCTTCCCTTCCCTTCCCTTCCCTTCCCTTCCCTTCCCTTCCCTTTCCTTCCTTCGCTTTCTGTCCATCTACTTACCTATCATGGGTGGTTAAAAACACATTTGTCCCTTTGGCCCTGCCCAGATTCCAATGAGAAGCCTGGAATTTAGTTAGCCTTTCTGGATACTTAAGCAGAGACTTGAAAATTATCTATCCATATTGAAAGTCAATGTAACTAACTTCAAAACTTTATGTATGGATCAATTAACTTTGAATAGAACCCCCTCTCAATTTATTACTATTTAAGTTTTTTATCTTAACTGATTTATAACCAACATAATGTATCCAGTAAAGGTAAATCATTAATGTTCATGAATATGTGTATAAGAAAGGTGATGCTTTACACTACCTCCTGAGAGTTATCAGAAACATCCCTGTAGGTAGGTGTATCATACAACCAACTGATGACTGTTAAAAATGTTATTTCTCCTGTCTAAAAATCCCTTTAGACATGATTTAAATTGAGCAAGTATTTAACTCTTTAAGGTTTTGTTTTCTCATTCAAAAAATGAGAAAAGTATTATCTACTTCATAAGTTTTCAAATCAGATAAAATAACTAGGAAAGATAACACATAATAAGTATTTATAACATATAAAATATTATGTTTTTGTTATCTTCACTCCTTCAAAATTTTTAGGTTAAAGGATTCTTCTATGTGTTGCACTTAAATATAAGAAACAGTAAAGATGATCTAAAATAACACTGAAAGAATTATAAATACTTAAATATTATTCAATCTGTTTTCCACGGAAAATTTCAGTGATGAGTAGAAAGTTGAAAATAAGCAATATTTAGCCAATATTTATTACTCTTGAAACATATATTATAGTTTTAGCAGATAATTGAAAATTTCAAAATGTATATTACATTAGCTTATAATTATAGTACATAATTACAATATCAAAAACTTTCAAATATTTTAATGAATGTTTTTTGAAGTAAACTTTTTTATATAGCTATAGTTACCCTCTTAGCAGTCTTTAGTCCACTTGATATTTTGTTAAGAATTAATTAATAGTATCTATGTGGCTTTACTCAAAGAAAGCCCATAGAATATGATTGAAATACTTCATTCTGTTCTCACACTGCTCGACTAGACTGTGAATTCAAGGACTTCTCACACTTAAAACTATGAATTCTTTTGATTGTTATAATAAGAGTTTCATTTGTCATTCACACATCACTCACAGACATTTAGATATTTTTGCACTTTGTTTTAGATTAAATTTTACTTATGTAGCAATTTTTGGTTTGTATTACTTGAAATTGTGAGGAAAAGAAAGCAGTGAACAATTAAGTTAAAATGTCATTCATTGAAATACTATTTCTGGTATACTGATAGTATTGAGTCAATGTTTTGCAACATGTTTTTAGAATAGGAAAAAAGTACACAAAATTGACATTTTTTCAAATTTTACAGGTAAATGAGTACTTGTGGATTCAAAAATGCTTATTTTGTCTTTAAAACATTTTCAGTTTTACATAGCAAAGCATTTCATAATTCTAAGAAGATAAAAAGTAGAAATGCTACAAGATAAAGAAGCTGACAACCTGAATTTGGACTGGATATTCTGCCTGTGCTAAAAATTAAAATATGGAACTGAGCTAAATATCTTTTAAGATTGCTGTTTATTTTCTATTATATGCTTTTTCATTTTTATTAGTGTACATTTAATATCCCTTTTGAACTTTTCTTTACTAATATAAAAAAAGCATTAATCATATTTTTAGTATAATGGTAGACTGAGGATTATAAAATAATTCAGGAAGGTAGTAAAACATAGTCAGCTTTGGTGTTATAGTCTTAAATTCATATGCCACTTTATTTCATACCAACTATGCTTGGTCCCTAAAAATAATTTAGTACAAGCTAATTTGTTAGGTATTAAAAATTTAATATTATTATTCATTTCAGAAGCATATGGAGACTAGTAGGTCAATTATGATTTTCTCATTTTTCTAAAATTCCCTTTTAATTGTTTAGTTAAGATAACTGAAAATGATTTAGAAGTTCCTGATATAATTCTTCAGTGAGTACTCTTTATTTCAGCAGACTATGGCTCCTTTTTGAGATATCTTGTGCATCCTAGATTGTAAGTCTCTCTTAAGGATGTTTTGCATTGGCTTCTACCAAGAGCCCCACTTGGGGTATATCTACCTGAGATCTATTTTGTTGTATTTATTTTATTTTATATTTTATTTTATTTTGTTTTATTTTTCAATTACAATAGACATTTAATATTTTAACAGTATCAGGTATATAGCATAGTGGTTAGACATTTATATAGCTTAAAAGCGATCCCTCCATTGAGTCTAGTACCCACCTGGCATCATATAGAATTATTACAATATTATTGACTATATTCCCTTTGCTGTACTTTATGTCCCCGTGGCTATTTTGTAACTATCAGTTTGTACTTTTTAATCACTTCACCTTTTCATCCAGCCCTCATCTGGCAACCATCAGTTTGTTCTCTGTGTCTATAAGTCTTTTCCTATTTTGTTTGTTCATTTATTTTGTTTTTCAAATTCTACATATGAGTGAAATCATATGGCATTTGCCTTTCTCTGTCTGACTGATTTCATTTAGCATAGTATCTTCCAGGTCCATCCATGTTGTTGCAAATGATAAGATTTCATTCTTTTTTTATGGCCAAGTAATATTCCAGTATATATATATATGTACTACATTGTCTTTCTACTTGGGATCAATTTTTATGTAAATTTCAGTAGCACATTTTTGATAATATGTGGTAATGTACATTTGGCCTGTAAGACCATGTACTGTGTTGGCTTGAAGTTTTGGTTTTACATGAAAAATTTTTTATGTTTCCTTAAGTCAGTGAGAGTCATTCTAGCTCCCCCAGGGCATAGTCCATTGTGGGCCTGGCTTGGAGCAGACATTGCTATGCTTCCCCTCTTGGGCAGACCTCAGCATGAACGTTCATCCTCAAAGTCCTAGGCTTTAAGGTCTGTTTTCAGGACTTATAAACTATCCACCTTGTTGTCAATATCTCTTCAGGAATAACACTATTCCCAGATTTTAGCCCTGGATTTTAGTTCTTATTTGTTTCTGACTTCAGGAGATTTCCTATTCTTTCTTGTGAGCTTAGTTGTATCTTGAAATTTTCTTTTCTTTACTCATCATTTCTAAATTTTGGTAGTAGAAAAGTTACTAGGTTGGTTCTGTCTATTGTCCTAATTGAACGTCCAGGTTTTATGGTGTTATGCATTGCAGACTTTAAATACAATTGCTGTAATTTATTCAGTATCACAAAACGGACTATCTCCTCTTTGCTCCCCTGACAAAAAGATGATTACTTAAATGACATATTACCACATCTACAGGGTATCAAAACAGGAGTACCCATGTGAGCAGTGATGCTCATTTCTCATAACTAAAGTGCCATTAATGAGAAAAGTGTCAGAGAAGTAAATGAAACAGCACACTGGACTCTATGAAGTCCTTGAAAACAATGGGTAATTATCTGTGATTCATTTCAACATTGTTTAATATAACAAGTTAGAAAATAACCATTCTTCTTCCTAAAAATATGTATACATATCAGAAGCTTTGGATCAAAGGGTTTGGAGAGAACACAATGGATAAAGCATCTCAGTTGTTTACTGACCCAATTTATAATGCAACTTTCCTAGGGAGCCTATTTTCTTTACCCTTATCGGCTATAAAAAGGAAGACCTAAAAATTAGAAGCTTCTTTTTTTATGATATGCTCAATTTTGTAATTTATGGTAAAAATTTCAGTTAATAGGCTGTTTTTGCCAAAATCCTCAGTCTTCTCCTTTTTCTGGTTATTCCTGTCAATGTGAGATTGAACGTTTTATATATCAAATAACCATAATTATAACTTGTTCTTTATTATAAAAATACAGCTTTTAGTTTGATTTTTAAAAAGTTAAAATTTATATTTATAATTTATATATTTTTGCATTAATTTTACTGGATGCTGTTTATATGTGAGAAGACTATATCATATGCATTTTAATATTTACTAATTGCCTTATAATCATATTCATTTTCACAATTTCATCATTTGTTATGACTTCTCTTCTTCCTTTTTGATGCATTAATTGATATGAAGATACCTAAATAGGGAAACAGTAAATTACTGGCAGAAATGATATGGCTTTAAAAATTTGTGCTATAATTATTTTGTTTTTAAAACATTTGTAGCTGATGATACCATTTTGAGTTTGGGAATTAATAGTATCATGAAGGAAATTGTAGAGAATTTTCCTACCATTACTACTGAGCATAATGGGATACAACGTGAAATTAGTAGAAAACATATTTTTATATTGCTGATTTATACCTTCCTTGTGGTAGAAAATGTCACTATTCGGCACATCAAGTACTATTGGCAGGACAGAGACAAATCTGCTTTCTTTATCACTACATCCTTAGAACCCAATAGGTGCCTGGTGTGTAGTTGCTAAATAAATGTTAGATGGATAACTGAATAGTTAGGATAAAAAAATACCTATATATGCATTTTTAAGAATGAGTGATTTTTTTTTTACTTTTTAAACTTTGCAAATTTTCTAGGACCTTGGACTTGTTTTTGCTTGAGAATATGAGTTAAAAAATGATGTTTGAAGTTGAGCTAAATAGAGATGCCAAAAATAATGTAGGCAGTTTTAAGAATCTGTAATGTACTGTCAATAAACAGAGAAAGAGTCAGGTTTACAAAGTTATTGTGAAGTATTTTCATGAATTATTCTACTAGGTGAATTGAATAGAGGTTGAAGGGACATTAAATTTTAAGATGGTATAAACTCTGAGGTTAACAGCCTCCATGGATGGTCAGTCATTTTATCTCTGTTTGAACATCTTCATTGACACTTTGTTGAGGAAGCTGATTTGGCAGTTCAGGTTATTAAATGGCTTACAGATTTAGGATGGGGACTGAGATAAAACAACCGGGAATATCAACAAGTTAGTAAATAGTGATAACTTATTATATGCAAAGCACTGTTGAGGGTGTTATGGAGCTGTAAGGTGGGGCTGGGAAATGAACTAACTTGAATTTTCTATGTCACACACTTTACACATTTTTCCACTTAGTTTCCTTCCCCCACCAACTTTGCAACACACACTCATACACACACTAATTAGAAAGCAGCATTGTGAGTGAATGAGACCAAGGAATCAGAAAGACCAGAGTTTCAGGGATGGTTGCTGATTTATCAACTGTGCACCTTTGGGCAAGCTATTTAATTTTACTAAAGCCTTAGTCTTCTTATCTGTAAAATTCAATTAATGTAGGAAGTTGTAGATTAAATGAGATATTAATGTAAAGTTAGTACAATGGAACTAGTACAATATTATCAATATTATCATTTGCAACATTAAAGTTCTAAAGCTCAAATAAATGAAGGAACTAGTAGAAAATTGCAGCTAATAAGTGTCAGAGAAAAAATTCAAATTTGTCTGACTCATTCTAAGTCCATATTTTATCATTATGTCATACTGTTTCAATCATTATATTCTAATCTTATTGAACCTCAATTTCAGTATCCATAATGGGACAGTAATATATATATTTTATGGTTATGCTGAAGATTACATAATTCACTTAAATGAGAGTGTTCCATATGAAGGAAGGAACTTCTCAGTAAGGGTAGAAATTGGGTCAGAAAAATGACCTAGTATAATGCAGAATTGGGTACAATGCAGAGTCACCTTGAACCTTGTACAGTTGAATTTATTTTCTACAAGTATCAAAAAAGTTTTACCTATAAAACATAGCCTGAGGCAAAGATCCTGAGAATAACACTAGAATAAAGCTGTGTTACTGACACTTGGTTAGTGCCTATCGAATCAAGATGTTTTTAAAGATGTAAAGAATGCAAGAAAGAACATTTGTCATATGTTTTATAAATGAAATTACCTTCATACAAAGGCAAGCTATATTATTACTTTAAATTTTAATTATCTTTGTTGAACAAAACAAAATACGAATTCTCCCTTTTTAAGTTTTCGAGACACGTATTTTCATTATGTGTGTTACCTAGAGTCAGAAGCAGCAGAGAGAATTCAAACTGAGATGTCACCAAGACAAAATAAAATTTTATGTTCATATAATTCAAAACACCTTTAGCAAAACAAAATATAAGGTAAAGAAATTAATAATAGAAACAGTAGTAAATTGGCATTCTCTCATGATCCACAACTCAAATGACTCTGAGTAATTGAATTCCAAGTTCTAGAGTTCAAGTGATCACACCAATTGGGTGACAGTAGCTATTTTTACTTTTTCTGTGGAATGCTTTACACTCAGGGGACTATTTTTTTCTTTTAAGTCTCAGGAGTCTTATGTCTAGATATAAAGGTCTTTGCTAACTCTTTTCAAAATGCAACCTAAATTTCTTGCTTTGCTAAGGGATTTTAAAATTCTTTTTATTGAGTTGTAAACTCCATCAGGTCAGGCACCAGCATGTACTCAACAGTATGACATAGTCAGTGGCACAAGTTCAACTTAGGCTTTGAATTTTGCATTAAAAAGCATTCACTCTAAACTTCCCACTATTCATTGTTGAAGCTCACAGATTCCAGCCCTTAATCAACCATAGAATATCTGTGCCCCAGAGTTTTGCCAGGGAGTATGACCTTTGCTGTGCTTATCAAAATTATGAAGAATATAGCTTAAAGAAAAGACATGGAGTGAATTACTGGAAGATTATGTAGTCTATTTGATAGACATGACCAAAGTAATCTAAAAGTTTGCCCTCACTAAATCAGAATATTAGACAGCTTAATATTAACAACAGTAATAACAGTGAACATTTATTGTCTAGAATCAGAGTCTAAGAAGTAAATTATTTTGAATGTGATTTATTGATAGTGTTCCTAGGAGAAAGAATTAAGGGGAATGGAATAGTGTAAGAAAAAAAGAAATCTAAGCAACAATGTGGTCCCATGCCAGAGATTAGTTTAAGACTAACTCCACTTGAGGCTCTGGAACACAAATTTCACTCTAGAGTTGGTGAGTAATTTAATACAAGATAAAGAGAATCAGTTTTGTACTCTCCTCCACTGCATCAGCTGGTTATTGGCTGCTGGCTGGGGGAAATGAGGTGTAGTAAGGGCAGGAAGCATAATTTCCTAGATAAGGGAAATTCTCTGGAGAAAGGACAGCTGCTGGATGTATGTATTAATCAGGTGGAGGAGATCTGGGTGTAGCACCGATAGGATCTTGTAAGTCTGTATAGCACTTAGTATGTTCCAGACAGTGTGGTCTATGTATATTAATTTTATCCTTACAGGGATAGGTAACCTCATTTTATGGATGATAAAATTAAGATATAGAGATTAACAACTTTAACAAGAATCCTTACTAAGCATAGACTTTACTTGAAAAAATAAAAATTTGATTAATAGTGGTTTTAAGCATTTATGAGATTAAGTTATATATGTTATGGGATCTACTTTCCCAATTAAAACTTTGATGCTTCATATAGCAACTAATTAGAGCAATGTCTAAATTCCACTCACCAGACAAAAGCAGGTTGCTGAAAATTCCTATTAACCACTGAGTCACAATCTAATTAAACTGTGGTCACAGATTCACAAAAGTTTTAACTATGTAAAATGGTAAGGATGTGTACTGCTAGCATGGACACCTACTGTAAAATGACAACACACTGCTTAAAATGTAGACGTTCATGGGGTAAAAGCAACATTAATGCACAATTAAAAACATTAATACTTATTGCTGATCTCTTCTGACCTTAGGATTTACAGAGTTTTTCAAATATTTAATCAAAAGTTGTTCCATACATAAATAATTCAGTATTTATTTTCTGGAATTAATAGGAGTACACAAGACAGCAGTAAATAGAAATGACTTGATGAATAGAAAGCATTCTTCTCAGGTAACATCCAAAGGGAGGAAAATGAAAATCTTGGTAGCAAGATAAAGTTTTCTCATTTTTCTATGCTTTACTTAGTAAAAAGTCTTTTATCCATAAGATATTTGTCATTTGCATATAAGTAAAACAATTAAATTTTAATTTAGCTCAATGCATTGAAAGCAAAAGAAAATTCATAAGGTAACTATTCTAAACACTCCAACAATTTTCTTTGATGGTGAATTTGAAAAGATATATTTACTTCTTTTAATTTCATGCTATGCAAATTTGATAATGTAAATTTAAAGATTTATTGCAGGATAAATATTAATAGAAGCAAATATGAGTTTAATAAATTATCCCCTTTCTAGGTAAGTGAGTCATAGAGGACAAAATCCTCTAGAGTTGTGATTTGCCTAAATTTTGCATGCTAAATGTAGAATGTTGGTTGCATTTGGGTTACATTTATCATATAGGTGCAGTAGAGAATCTTCAGGTAAGATAAATTATTATAATGGAATTCTCTGCCGATCAACTTTTTCTTACACTCAGTGTAATTTTTCATAAATGTTCTTTGTGCTCTTATGGCTTAACTAACGCTCATTAATCCTTTATGCAAATCTTTAATGAAGGCAATTTATTTGTCATGTTGCCATGCACCATATAGAAATAGTGGGTATTGTCTATTTATCAAAAGGTACTGAAATGGTTCATTTTCTGCTCTGGGGATTTGTCCCTATGGCTCACCTACTTCAGGAAAAAAAAGATCCTAATCATAAAATACATATTTATCTGTTGATATGTAATCTCTGTAATAAATCTTCAAATTCCTATTCATATGAATTTACATAGCATGAAACTTGGCTAGGATTTTTGATTTCTTCGAAAAATAGAAAGTTGGTATGAGTTACACTAATAAGAGAAATGGTATAAGAACTATTTAGAATTCACTCTCTAAATTCTACAAGGGATTTTCTACAAAAATAAGATGGTTTTTGATTTTTATATTTATGTTTGTTTCTTAGCCTCCAAATGTTAATGTCTTCAATAATGTATTATCAAAATATATTTGTGAACTAGTCATTACAATAAAGTTCAATACTGAATAATAGAGAGGTTTGAGCAATTAAAGAATGCGTTAAAAAAGAATGAATATCCTTTTAAAATGGACATGTTTACAGTAATTAGGAGTGGTATTATTCTGAGCTTAATATGTTAGATATGTTAAATATTCAGAGATATGTGAAATGCATATACTCTGGAAATAAAAGGTTTGAATGGAAAAAAAAAAACATGTTCATTCTACCTGAATAAATTTTTTTGTGTGTTTCCCCTTTTCCTTTTTTATGTATTTGTCCAAAAGTTTTCTAGATTTCAGTTTTCTGAACTGGCTTTTCTTTGGTTTGTTCCTAAACTGACTTAATCTTTAATACTTTCTTTAATTCCCAGATACGGATGGTATTTACTTCTTAAAAACCAAACTTATTCAGATTTCCTTGTTGAATATTGATTACTTAGTTGTTAGGATAATGAATTTACTCAGAAACCACTGTATTAGGAGCTAATGGTTAAAGGTGAAAGTAAGGAATTCTGATTTATAGGAATCCCCTAAAGAAAGACTACACACAAATTGCTTAAATAAAAATTTAAAAAATATCAGGCTACATCATAGAATGTATCAGATAATGGGCAGAGCAGGAAGATAATTTTTTTTTTTTAATGCTAGTACTAATCCTATGTTTAGTCGAAAGAAATGCTTAAAACACTGGTGGTACTAACATAAATATGTCATAGGAGAGTGAAATGAGATGCGTATTAAGTACTCAGCTTTCTACTCCAGTTGGGACCTCTGTGCAAGAACTGAGCCACCTAGGGTTCAATTCAGTGAGTATATGTATAGGTGGTTTGTATTCTTGAAATTTGTAGTAATCTCTACCGATATATAGTTTTCCTATTTCTAAACTACAATATTGCTTAACCTTATTGGATTCTATGACAATTGTAGTATTTTTATTTCATCTATTTCAGTCGCTAGAAGTTTTGTGATTTTGGAAAATAGCACTGAGTCAATCACCAGCATTATTAATTAACCAACAAATGACTCTCTTGTGTGACATTCTTTTTCATGAAATTTAAAACCTATTATAGTTTGTTCTGCTCTTATACCTCGACTCATCTCTTTTATAACCATCCAATATTATCTCCCATGCTTTACAATCATCGATGCATCATTTTAGATAGGATGATTCTCTAATAATGTTATTTTGATAGAATGATTCTCTTATAATATTATTTCCCTGAACTAGATGCATTTCCACCTTCCTTCTTACCAGTCACATGCCTAGACACAACTCAAATGCAGGTACCATTTTCTTGAAGAAAGCTTCAGGAGTCACTCCTCTTTATAATTAGTTCTTTTTCCCCCCTGAAATTCTAGTGACATATTATTAACTTGTGTCCTGAGTTGCTTGGAAAAGTGACAATTTACACCATTTTCCCCAGCAAGATTGTTAATAATCTTCCCTTTCACTGAGTTGGTGGATGTCTTGAGTTGCACCAAAGTATTTTCACATATCATTTCTCTAATTGTCTAAACTAGTTTTCAACTCACTATAATGTCCAGTGAGCAGTTTACAAATCTCTTGGATGCAGTGTTTTGTTGTTTCCTCTTTAGTGAGTAAGATATTTTCTTATATTATTTTTTTCGACCCTTGGTAATAGAGTTTTGTAACTCCTATAAGGCCCTACATGATTATAACCCTGTCTGTCTTTTCAACCATCACACCATATTTCCTTTCTTCAATCCACCCCAGCCACATTGGCATTCTTGATGTTGATTTTCAGCTTAGGACATGTGCATTATTTTTTACCTTATTCTGAAACATGCTATCCCCAGATACTTTCACGGCTCACTACTTAACTTCTTTCAGATCTCTGCTCAAATGACTGCCTCTGGGAGTTCCTTTCTAACCAACTCACCTAATAATAATAAAGCATGCTGTCTCTCTATATATCTATTTATATCTATCTATCTATCTATCTATCTATCTATCTATTCTATCTATCATCTATCTATCTATCATCTATCTATCTATCTATCTATCTATCTATCTATCTATCTATCATCTATCTATCCTATCATCTATCATCTACCTATAGCAATCTATATCTATATAGATAGATATAGATATATAGTTATATAGATATTTCTTATTGGTTGTCTTCTGCAATACAATGTGAGTTTTCTTAGGCCAGGAACTTTACCTATTTAGTTCACCACCATATCCCTCAGTATTGTGAAAAGTGGCTTATGCACAGTAACTAATTGTTGCATGAAGAATGAATGCAATAGTAAAAATGTTTCCTACTATGTATTATAACATAAATAGCTTGAAAATGAAGATATTGAGCACAACTATCCCCTTTATAAGGTAATAAATAAAATAATTAAAGTAATTATAAGGAAGTTTTTTCAGAACCCCTGGGAATATATGTATTCTATTACATTTGCAGATATGTTAGGGTAAGGACGTGAGCCTTGAACAAATACCAATATTCTAGCCAGTTTGCTGTGTTTTAGAATGCCAATCAAGTTGACATAAATAGAATTTATATAAGTAACAATATGATTATTAGCTATTTTCACAAATGTTGGAAACAATAGTAGAAGAGAAAAAGAATGAAACAAGAACTTCAAATGGTGAATTAGGAAAACTTTAAAGTATAGTTCTAAGTTATATTTCTTTCACCTTTATTTTATTCAAGACTATTGATTTAAAGTTTGTGGGGAAGGCTTATTAATAAAAACCATGTTATTCTTGTATTTTTTAAATTTGTTCTTTTGCTATTAGAAGACCATTTTGGGATTTGGTCTCTGTACAGTTTTTGCATTATTATTTTTAACTTAGTCTGAGTTCTCACTTTAATTACAAATAAATGCCATCCAAATGAATGCTTTACTCTATCTGGGGAAACAAGCGCATACTTTCTAGTGCTGGATCTTTGCTCTAGAATGGCATCAACACAGCACTGATTTTATTAACTTTCTAATGAAGTCCTCAGATAAGATTGACACAATTTTAAAACACAGCATGATAGCTATGCTTTACAAGTGGGCAAGCCCTCTCCTACAGCAATATTTCCATCAATGATTGCATCGGGGGAAAAAATGAAAATGCATATATGGAAGTTTACTGAGGAGATACTAATAATGTTGGCATTGTTGTGATACTATGTCTAAACAAACACTTTATGATTAGATTGTACAGTATTATCTTTATGAGAACACTAGGGTGCTGGCCTACATGGAGCCATTCAATTTTAATAACTTTGAAACATCATACTCTTCTTTGCTCATCTCCTATGGCTTTCTTTTCCAATTTTACTTTTGTCTAATAGTAGTTCATTAGTTTACTCAGTACCTTTATTTCTGAGAGTGAGTACTCTCTAGTAATACTAATATTTTGAGGTTTTAAAAAGTAGAGTACAAATTGTATAAACTATTGCTGATATAAAAAATCTTAATTCAGTAAGCTTCCTATTATCTAGATCAAGGTTTCTTATTCTCAACACAATTGACATTTAGGGCCAGACAATTGGGAGAAGCAGTCTTGTACATTGTAGGATATTTATTAGCATCCTTGCCTCTACCTTCTACTAATTAGATGCCAATAGCATCTTCTCAGTCCTCACCCCCCAGCCTCAGTTATTAGACTTAAAAATGTCTCTAGACATTGACTAATGTCCAATGGGGGGAATATTTCTGTTTGAGAACAATTGATCTAGATTAATCTAGAAGCGATATATTCTAGTTAACTATTCTCTTGAGTTATTTGGTGATTATTATATTTCCTTGTATTTTATTTTATATATAGGTAGGTAGGTAGGTAGATATATGGATAAATTAGATTAGATAGATAGATGGGTAGATAAATAGATAATAGGTAGATAGATGAAAGTTAAATGCTTTTATTTTAGTTTTCATTTTATTTTTAAGGGCAGAGTACTATACTTCCTTCATGATTTTAACTCTATAACATAAATATATAGAATAGGTACTCAGTACAGTTTGCTGAATTGGATTAGAATTAGGACAAACTATAAAAACATGGTTTACTTTGATTTAATGAATCAAATTACACCTTAATATTTTGATAATGTTTCAGGTCATTTTTTTTCTGCTATTAATTGTCAAAATTGAAAAAATATCAAAGACTGCATTGACTACATAATGACAAACAACATAACATAGATACTATGAGATTGAATATGGGTGTAGAAAAAGTTCAGTTACATGAGTTTTCAGTTGTTTGATTCTGCATAAATGATTTACCTTGCAAACATACAAAATGTAACTTTCCTGTGAAATCTGAAACAATGCATTTAATTTAATTCTTTCTACTCAGTCATTTGTAATTCTGCATAAATAATTTACCTTGCAAACATACAGACTTAAAGTTATGTGTGAAACCTGAAACAATGTGTATAATTTACTTCTTTTTCCTAAATCATTTGTGGTTGCTTTTCCCCCATATTTTAAAAATAATGAAATATGTATTTCCAGAACTTATTTGATTGTATTAAAAGTGAAGGCCACATAAATTAATCCAAGATAATGGAAACAAAATGCAAATTTATAGTAAATATAAGAGGAGGAATAATAATTTAGATAAAGTTAAATAAAATGGGACAAATATAGCAATTTTTTTCTGGTGGCTTATATAGTGAGGAGGAAAAATTTGCATGAATATTTAACTTATTTGGGTCTGAGCTATAGAGAAAAAAATTGGTTTCTTAATATGATAAAGAAATTTCCAGATTATAAAATCACTGTGTTAAGGCATTTTATTGGCATGACTTTTAAGATTTCATATTTTTACACATTTTTTAGAATATAAAAATTACTATAGAGATACTGAATGGCTGGTAAATCAGTTCAATAAAATGTAGTTTATTCTGGGCAAAGCTACACAAAAGCCAGTGTTTACAAGATTAATAAAATCTATGAACTCACAATCTAGAGTGAGTCAAATCATGTACATGCTAATTCAGATACAAGATAGATAATTTTGTTCAGCTAGATTTCTAGTGTTTAATTTTTTAAACCTACCTTTACTACTTATTCTCTTTGTAACCTCGGGCAAGTTACTGAATGCTCCTGTCTTTGTTGCCCTGTTTTAAAAATGTTTTTCTTCATATCATTTTATAAATATTAAATAGAAGTGACTTAAGCAAAATACAATGCTTGATGCTTGGTTCCTAGAAAGCATTCACTAAATAAAATTATGTTATTAATTTAGAACATGTATAGCTAAAGAAAATCTTTGAGACAGGATAAATCTCTACATGAGGACAAAAATTCCAGGTTATTTTAACTCAACTGTTATTGAATTAATAACTTATTTTTTCTCATCTGACTTAGCTTAAAATAATTTGGAGCTATTATTAGTTTCTTTCACTTCTCATTATGTGATTCCTTAAAGAAATACAAAATCCAATTGTTCCAAAAGAAGAAATTTTCTCTTCCATGTCATAGAGTAGGTATTTTATAATGGTAACTGAAACACTTACTATGGGCCAGGTGTTTTGCTTAAGCATTTTCTATTTCTGCTGTTTTGCCTAATATAGCCCATGCTCTCTGAGAACTGAGACTTCTTCAGGCAAGACCTGTAACTCTGCCTCTTCTGACTTGTACCTCTCTAGCTGATGTTACAGACCTGATGGTGAATTTAGGAGTTATTCCTATTAAAATTCATTTTATTTTATAGATTTTATAGGATTAAAACTAAAGGTTGATTAAATTAGTTTTTTTGCTTTTTTTTTTTTTGTACGAAACCGAGTAAAGGGCATGCATACAGTAGCAACCAAACTCTTAAGAAGTAGTTGAAACTATGAAGATATCCCTTATATAGGGAGCCACTTGGCCTATGTTAACGCAGATTTGAAAACTCCAAGTATTATTAGCACAAATCACACCTCATCCTCCATAAAATCATTCAAAATCTAAGCTCTTTGTTAATTTCTTTTGTTGGATCTCAGTCTTACAGAAAGAGACAATATTTTAAAAGCTTTAAGCTATTTGCATGATACAAACATTATGCCACTACAGAAAGCAGAATTCTACATCTTTAACAGTAGGTTTTAATTTTTTTCATTTTCTTTTATTGAACACAAAAATGATATAAAATGTAATAATATGTATTTTCAATGCAGGCTGAACCTTCCACAGTTTACTGCTGTCTGGTTCAATTCTTGGTTAAAAACATTTTATTCGTTAAACTTCAGACTGAAGCATGTAACATGTAGAAATACTTGTTTCCGTTGAAAAAGTAGTGCTGTTATGATGGTTCTTTTCCATCTTCCCGACCTGTTGGTTAAGCTTCAGGCTGCACCTGCACACAGGGCTCAGAAGAGCTCATGTCCTTAAGGGAAAAGGGAAGTTCTCAAGTAGTTTAAAAAATAGCTCATAGACTTCCATTATCATTTCCCTTTCTATCTTTCTCTGTGTTCAATATAGAGCCACTGAAATGGCACCCAGAATGGTCCTTGTTGACATAACCTGGACCTCAGCTTGGGAACACATGTCACCGAAGCACAGCCCTGTCACCGCAGACCACTCTGCCTGCATCGGTCCTGTGTTAATTGGGTGAGGTCAGCCAGGTGTCTCTTTCCAGATTTTCATTCTCTCTGAGGAGAAGAATGGTTCCAGTGAATGATCCGCCATGTCTAAGGGCACTCATTTTTAATGCTTGTTAGCTTAACGTCTGTTTGCAATATATAAGAACAGAGCAAGAGAAAGCATTTATATCACTAACCTCCAGACTGGCTTTGCAGAGCAATCTTAGGACTGCAGCTCTAAGTAGCCGACTTGTCCTCACCCCATCATACATGGGCATATTCTAATTAGAGTCACACTGCTTATTATATTTTTATGGGTCTAAAAAATTCTGCTTAACTATGCTAAAAAGCATTTCAAAAAGCTATCTTAAATACACAAATTTAGAAAGATCATAGAACTAAAGAATCCTCTTTTCCCCTTTTCTCTTCAGTGTTTACATTTGTAAAATAAGATAATAATACAAAGACCTATTTGATATGTATTGTATGGACTTGATTAATCCAGACATGAGTTTAGCTCTGTGCCTTTTATTTGGTAAGAATTCTATAAATATTATTTTCTTTTGTTTGTTAATGAAAGAATAGGCTTCTATATTTCCCTGCCTCACCTGTGCTTAATGTTTAAGGAGAAACCCATACATAAGGCAATGGATTTGCTTTTTTATGTGGTGAGACAAAGATGGCAGTGGTGCTTGATATGTTACTTTCTTTACCTAGTCATATCTGGCTGCTTGATCCCCAGAGACTATTCTCCTCCATATGCCTTGACCTTCCCTGGGATACCAACTGCCCAGTGAGCTAGAGATAAGGCTGTGATATTTGGTATTCTTTGGACTTTTTAATAAGGTTCACATATAACCCTTTTGCTATTATGGGAGTCTGGATTTCTTCTCATCTAGTCCAAAAATGTTATATGCAACCAAGCATTTAACAGCAGGCAGTGTCCTTTTGAAGAAAGGAAAAAAAAAAAAAAAAAGGTAAAGCCATTCGGAGGATTAATTGGATAAAGCTCTCCTAGATCCTATTACTCTTTGGAAAAAAAAAAAAAGCAAAGAAAAAATAGCAAGGTATATATAGTCTTAAAACTTTACTAAACTAAAACTCCTGAAATAAAACTAACTGGATATTTATTTTGGCAATGTGCTAATTGTATTTTAAGCGAATAAGCCAATGATCAGGCAGATGTTTATTTCTGCACCCCCTGCTATCTTTATCATCCGTGGTAAAGATTTTTTTTTAACCTCTGCAAATGTTTTCAGCAGGAGGTAAAAATAATGACTGTGCCTTCTGAACACTGAAGAGACACTGGAGCTGTGAAGTTGAAGCCCTTCTACTTTGCAAGATATCTTTTTTGCAATAGATTTGATGGAAGAATAAGGATCTTTATTCTTGATGGAAGGACAAAACGAAACTAAAGAAGGGCAGTCAGCCCACATATGAGGGAAAGTCAGTGAATGTCCTTTATAAAACTACAGGAGAACCGGATTCCAGTGAGGCAGGATGAACGAGAGAACAGGGAATATACCTGCTGTACCGGCTCCACACATAACCTCCTTTAGAGAGGACTAAGGAAGTCCAATAATTTGAAGTTCAGAGGTTTGGCAAAGGATAATACTAAACAGAGCACAAGTGGACTAAGAAGAGAGCTTCACAACTAGTGCACAGATGACTAGATGAGGCTAAGTTACACGGTTTTTGGAGAGTATTTTGACAATACTTAGCAATGACCTTACTGATGATTCTTGCACACAGAAATTCTACCTCTAGGAATTTAAAGAAATAATTTAGAACATACACAGATATCTACTAATGTTCATTACAAGGCTATTTATAAAACAATGGGTCTTTTAAAAACTCAAATATTAAACATTAAAACAGAGGTTAAATAAATTATATAATTTTTCTAGAATCCTGTGCAGTCATTCAAATAAAATTGGATCTTAAATAATTTCTGACATGCAATAATGTTTCCAATATATTACTTATTGAAAAAAAATCTAATTTCTAATACCCTAGGGCATGTATTGTGTATAATAAATTAACTTCTATTCATTTTAAATGATACTAATTAGGTACTATCCTTGGAACAACTGAGAAAACAGCCATTCAAATCATCTTCTGTAGGGTTTAATTTCCTTGTGGCAACCTGGTTGAGAAAGGCTGCCTTCAGTGCACTACTTCCAGGTCATATTTCTATAAAATCTGGAGGATATCAGGTTGTTACTGATTTATTAATCTTCTTATACCTTATAAAATAAATGTAAATATATGTATTTAAAATATATGCATTCCGTTTATACATATACGGTTATGTGCTGCTTAATAATGGGGATCCATTCTGAGAAATTAATTGTTAAGTGATTTCCTCGTAGAAACATCATAGATTGCATTTATACAAATCTAGATGGTATTGCCTAGTAAACATATATCGTATAGCCTATTGCTCTGTAGGGAAGGAAAAATAATTTTCCTTCGCTCTTCCTAGGACTTGGCTGAGACATCCCTGTAATAAAAGACAGATTAAAAGAAAACAAACAAACAAACAAAAGTTTAATAAGGTGTATACCTGCTGTATACATGAGAGAGACCCAGGAAACTCAGGGAGAGAACTGTGTAGTTCACCAAAATGGCTGAAGCCACCACCTTAAATATGTTCAGCTGAAGACAGAAAAAGATGTTGGGGGTTGGGGGGAGTCAGTTATGGGAGTTTACCAGGTAAAAGCACTGTAAACAAAAGTAAGGTTGTTAAGCAGATTGATGTCATTGTCTTCTTCATTGATAAGTTTATAGAGATAAAGTCATCACCCTCTTCCAAGATAGAAACCCTTACAAACATAATTGTCTTTTAGGAAGGGTAATTCAGTACTTGGTTTTCAGAGCTTCTCCCATGTCTATTGTTTCTTAAAATTAACTAGCCTAAAATAATCCTTATGCCCAATAACCATATTTTGAGATGACAAATTCTGTTCCCCTACAGCTCCTAGTCTACAAACCTGTACTGAGTGTTACTTTATTGAAATTGTAAGTAATTGCAACACAATGCTAAATATTTGTGAAATGCATTGTGCTACAATGTTATGATAACTAAGATGTCACTAGGTCACTAGGGATAGCAATTTTTCAGCTCCATTATAATCTTATATGTGGTCCATAGTTGACCCATTCATTAAGGGGCATACAACTTTATATGTATTTCTAGTTTATTTTTTAATTTTATCATAGATTATTGTCAGTTTTGTTTAAACCATTGTATATATGATAATTACTTCTGCTTTTTTAAAAGAAATAAAGATAAAAAGGGAAGTTGGAATAATAATTTAGATAAAGTTAAATAAAATGGGACAAATATAGCAATTTTTTTCTGGTGGCTTATATAGTGAGTGCATGGTCTTCTAATATAAACTGGAACTTTTTACCAATTGTCAGTTGTTATTTAGGGTGAAAGATAAGCAATTAATATGTATATTTGGTTAAAATTTTATATGATTCTGTCTAGAGACTGCATAGATATAGCTAAATTTTCTGGGTTAGAAAAAGTTTCTTCAAATGAAAGGAAGAAAAAGAAAAAAAACTATAACCACTGTTATTTGTATGATCATTTCAATGGCATAAGTATTAGTCACCCTCTATTTTTTTAAAAATAGGAATTGAAAGAGTCTTAACTCTGAAAGGAAGAAAATATGTGTGTCATAAAGACTCCATATTTACAGAAACAAAATGTATATGTCATTTCAAAAGGAAGCAAACAATAGATAATAGTATTAAAATTATGTATACATTTTCAGGAATAGAATGATAACAACATAACAAGAGGAGGAACAAAATTTTTTCCTACTTGCACAGATATAGATGCTAAAACCAAGTTACATTCATGGAGAAATGGGAGATTATATAGGTACTTGTAATATGAAAATTAAAAATCACACGAAGATATATATTTTACACCTAAACATTTATACTAAAAAGCTCATTACAGATTTATTCATAATTGCCTGAATTTAGAATGGCCCATGATCATCAACTGGTGAACAGATAAACAAACTGTGGTGCATTGAGACAATGGAATATTATTCAGCAATCAAAAGGAACTAACTACTGACTCAGTAACATCAGTGCATATCAAAAACATTATGCTAAGTGAAAAAAGTCAATTTTAAGAGATGACATGCTGTATGATTTTCTTTAAAAGGATTTTTGGAGAAGACAAAACTTAAAGACAGAAAACAAGGTTAGTGAATGCCAGGGGTGGGAGTTAGGGGAAGAAATTGGAAAGAAGCATTGGAGAAATTCTTATAGTGATGGAAATGTTCTATGTCACAATTATGGTTGTGGTTACTTGACTCCATTCATTCTCAAAGACCAACTGAATTGCACACAAAATTGCTGATGTTCATTACTTGTTAATTATACCTTTTATAAAGTTAATTAAAAATCCATATTTAAGTAGTGATATAAAATGGATAAAAGTATTAATGACTCAAACATTAATTTTCCAATTTGGAGCATTAATTAAAAATTTTAAATGAAGACAATTTCTATTTATTTGTTTCTTTTTTATTTATTTCTGTTCGTATTAAGTATGAGTAAATAACTATATCACCACATGTATTTTTTTTAAATAAAATGATATTATTTTTTAAAAAATACAGAAATGAGCTATTTAAGATGGATTTGTTGGGCTAGCCTTATAAAATGGTTCAAGGAGATTAATTAGCATTATCTGCTGAGTACCTGAAACATCCAATATTGTTAGCAGACATATGAAAGATGCAAGAACTGCCTCAGCAGTCTACTTCAAGTAAGAAGGATATGATGTCAGAAATGATGGTCATACAGTGGAATACGTGATAGGAATTAAATAAGAGAAGGCAACTTGTTTGTAAGCACTTAAGAATGCCGATACGGGATGCGGGTAAGGAAAGATAAATCCTTTCTTACTTAATAATGAAAAGATAAAGGGATGGGGTATCATCATAATCACTAAGTTATGGAATATTTACTATGCAGCAGGCACTACATTAAGCACTTTACATATATTATCTCATTGAATCTTTCAACATGTAAAATTTTGAAAATAAGGATGATAAGAGCAAGCTATATTACTTCTCCAAGGTCACACTGCTGGTGACAAAGAGTTGAATCTTGCTAACCACAGATCCCAAGAGTTAAACACTTATGCTATACTTCCTTTAATGTATCAGTCAAGAGCTAATGCATTTCCTGTTTGGATTAAGTTTAAACTATTTTGAGTTAATTTTCTGTCATGCGCAACCAAAACATGCTGAATAATGCATATTTATTTCCTATCCCCATCTCAACAAAGATATTGTAAAATGAGAGAAGGGTCATGAAGAATTATGAGGAAAATAACCTTATCATTTTAATTGTTTGTTGGATTTGCCCACATATTTTCAACTCCTTTAAGTCTTATATGCTGTGATATACCAAAGAAATCATATTTTCTCATTGAAAGAAAGCCTCTTTTAAAAAATAGGCCTGGGAAGAGAATTTTTGTTTGCCACCTGGTTGTTTATGGACTATGAGCTAGAAATGGATTTTGTCTATTTAAATAGTTTTTTAAAAATAAAAAGATGAATGAAAATATATGGAATTCAAATGCTACTGTCCATAAGTAATGCTTTATTATAATGCAGGCATCCTAATTCATTTTTATATTGTCTATGGCTACTTTTATGCTACAGAGGCCAAGTTGAGTAACTGTGGCAAAATTTACACTGCCCACAAAGCCAAAAATATTTACTATTTGGCCATTTACAAGAAAACTTGCTGACCCCTTGAGAAGAATTTAACTTTCATGAGATTGTGCTTAGTTCAGTGAATTAAATACAATGTGGACAAAAAGTAGTACAATTTCTTAGTGATGAAAGCAAAGAACCAGACTCTGGCATTGTTGATTCCGCTATTTTTTTGTGCTAATCAATCTTCATTTAAAGCTAGCACTTGCTATTTAATTTCTTTGGCTTTTTTTTTTTTTTGAATCAGTGTGGTTGCTATTTCTTTCAAAGATCTATTGTACTATTTATTATCTGAGAAGATTGAAAAAATAATACCAATATATCGTTTTAAAGTAAATAAGTTCAAGGCTCTTATTAGGTTCATTTTTCAAGGGTAGAAACTGAGGCTAGGATAAGATTTATTCCTTGCCCTCTGAATCAACATTTGAATAAAGAGTACAATAAGGATTCATACTCAACTATCTGACTTCATTATGTGTGTGTGGTCTTTTACCATCTTCCCTTGAGTCCAAGTCGATGAGAAAATATGATTGATTTCTTTGGTACATCACAGCATATATGAAGAAAGTATTAATTTTCTAAAAAAAAAATGTGAGGTCTTTTAATTTATATGCTCAGCAATTCTATCTAACTTACCTGTATTTGACTATACTAACTTGACTGGTTGTTCAACTGCCTTACCAAAATCAAATGAAAGTGGAGAATTCATATCAACATAACATGAAAACACTAGTTTTTCCAAGTAATGTGAGCCAATAACCAAAAGAGTGAGTGGCTTGCTTTCCTGGACAACTACTTCCACATTCTTTTGTGTAGAGTACCTCACAAAAAGGAAGGAAAAGATTATCTTAAAGGAGTTGAAAATATGTGGTCAAATCTAATTAAAAAATCAATATCAATTAAATAAATCAAGTAGCTCTAAGTAGAAATCCCAAACAAATTTAAGGAAAAGGGTGTTATTGAAATGATTTAAATCTTCTCTCATATGCTGTCTCCAAAGATTCTGAAACAAAGTCCAAGTTGAAGTGTTTGCTTTGTGATATTTGGCTTTCCATGTATGAATTTTGTCTGATATAGTTAAAAGAACAAATACTCTGAAGCACATTGAGTTTCCCATTCTAGTGGCAGCTAGAGAACATATTATGACATAATGCAGTTCAAGCAAAATAAGATTAAAGACATTATTTTAAAACTGATTTCTGAAAATTTTAAAAGAACATCAAAATGTATCTGTTGATAAGCATCAAGTTCAGACTATCAAGCAATCAGTTAAAGCTCTTGTTACCACATAACACAGTTTAGCTTAAAACAGTCTTTTTCTGTGTAATTTAAGGGTATAAAATTTGTATTATTATTATTATCTTTTTACTCACATAGGAAAACATGCAAAATAAAAATGAATAATTTCTTTATTGCTCTATCATTACATTCAATATACTTGTATTCTCACCCATCTTGTATGGCTTTCAAATAATTATTGAGATAGAGACATGAGCACTGCATTATTTTTTTTGGTGACCTATAACTAAAAGACTGTGGACCTTACATGATTCAACGTATAGTGATATGAAATCAAATAATTAAAAAAGGCCTTGGAAAAATTGGTAAACTCCTCAAATATTTTTGAGACAATTACTTTTTGTGATCTTGGTACAAAAGTTGAAGCACAGAGGTATTATGTTTTCTTACTATTTCATAGGAAAAAGGGTACAAAAAACACTTCTTAAGTTGTTTTATTTTCCCGCATAGTTATAGTTATTATAGAATTTTTTTAAGTTAGGAGATTTAGATTTTGTAATGCAAAATTTCATTTTTTTAAGGAAAAAATATCAACCAAATGCTTTATTTTTATCTTTGTGAAACTTTGGTTCCTATTTTATATGGATCAGCTCTAAGAGACTAATTTCTGGTACCAACTATCCTAGGATGAAGAAGCCCCCTGAAGACAGTAAGGATACCTGGTGCCCTTTCACTTTACTGTCAGGGTTTATTTTTTCTTTCATTGATCCCTTTCCATCATAAACCCTCAGATTCACATTTCCAAGTGCCACTCATCTTCTAATTGCCTTGTTGTCAGTTTGATGTCAACTAATCCCTGCCAACTGGTAATTAATGTTAGCAGGTAATAATTTAAGGTGTCACCTCTCTTACAAGTATTTGCATATTAAAGAAGATTCTTGAAGGCAGATCTTCAAGACAAATTGAATTTAATACTTACTATCTTCTAAGCATTGGGCTAATTGCTTTCCATAAACTATTTCCTAATTCTTACAACAATCTCATGAGGTAGTTTTTATTATTCCCTTTTCACAGGAAAGATAGCGCTTAATTTAACAAACAAAACCAATAATTCATGCCAGAGCTAGAGATTGGAATGCCTAGCTTTCTGAGTCCAAATTCCAGGTAAAATATTGGCATAGTATAGTATGATTTGGAAGCAAAGACTGTCTAGTATTCCTTTGTCACGGTGTTTAGGGGACCACCTACTTGTACTCTCTGGACTTGTTTACTTATATAGCATTTGGTTCTACAAAGGATTAGAGACTGGCAAACCTATCTATGTGTCATAAATTAGGTTGAGATAAAAATATTTTCAATATAAAGAAGACAAAAAATTATTTTTCTTTAATAAAAAATGTCTCAGCTGAAGTGTTACAGCTTAGACATGAGAACTGAAGGCCTCTTTAGCTATATCCTAGCCAATACATTAGAGAGGAGGAATCTCAGGGCTATGGGCATGAGGAATAAGGGGTTTAGCATCTGGGGCAGGACCAGGGCTCTAGTCTTCCAGTGTCCATTGCTGTTTGAATATTTTTCTAAATCGAATAAATTGTGTATTAGAAACTTTACAATGAGAACATGTTAAAAAGACATCCAAGTGCATTATGCTTCTGTATATGCTGTGTGCTCAAGCATAGACTTTACTATACAGATCACTACTTTATAAATTCCTTTATGTTCTATGATGGCTTAAAATATATACACAGAAATAAAGTTCACTTGTAAATCTTCACAAAATGCCCTTAATTTGGTTTTCTTGGTGCTTCCTATATAACCTATTATTATGGTTGTATTCTCCTCACTGTAAGATCCAATATATATTCAGCATTAGTCTTCTCTGTGAGTAACATGGATGTGATGGTGATGTTAGAGGACTGGTTGGCTTGGAGAGCATATTTCAGAGAGCTGGATCTGTGTCTATGATTTTGAATTTGTGGAGAGCCAGATATATCAAAGACTAGGGGTATTTTTTGCCTAATACTCTATCCCACAAAACTTCAGAACACCACCAAGGCCAAAGGATACTTGGCTCTTAAAACTGAGAATAGTTTATGCAGAGGTAGGGCTCTGGTCAGTAGAATTTTAAAAAATAATAACAGTTTTTTAAAAATACATTTCTTATATTTTATGCTTTTTCTCTGACTATAAATGGCTTTATATTTCTCCTATTGAATATCAAGTTTGCTGGGACAGGGTTTGCAATTTTTATGTTCTTTTTGTGCCTTGTTTCTTAAAAATAATAGAGATGCCAAATAATAATTCTGGCTATTTTTTCTTGAGGATATGAACTCCTCTCTTTCATAACCATAGAGGTCCTTGTGTTCCTGGGCATCTGGCAGGTGTATTAACCTTTCTGGCTTCTAGACCTTGTATGTTTGAGAACTACAGCAACACAATTCTTAGTTAATGAATTTTTTTGCATATAGGCAATTAACTTAATCCTTACAACTATTTGGAAATAAAACATGTATGCTGTAGATTTTAGTAATTTCAATGTAGATTTGAAATCTCCTTGAACTATGTCATAGAAATGCACAAATTTTATTTCTCCTACAGTGCTTACTAAAGAAAAAGAAATATATGATGTTCATACTGTAATATATATATGCGTGTGTGTGTGTGTGTATCCCCTTTCTAGACTTCAGATACATTATTTATACAATGTCTCTCTCTCCATACACACACACACACACAGAGTTTTCTTTCATAAAATAGGTACCTAATACTTGATATATCCATAATTTAACTACTCTTATTCTGTCCTAAACAAATTTTATTTCTTAGTTAATAGGTAACAGTCACAACCATAAATTCGAGATCCTTTTCTTCTTCAAATTTTATTTGGCTAATGAATGAATGGATCAATTAATCACTAAGAGTGATCATATCTAAAGTGATCAAAATTATTTAAGTAGGCATATTATAATTTTGAAATGAGTAAAAAGAAAAATGCAATAACCACCCCCTCCCATTAATTAAAAAAGACAATGAAAGTGAAAAGAGAGCAAATGAACTAGAAAAAGCAGAGTAACTAGTACAAAATAAGATGGCAGAAATAAATAAAAATAGGTTAAACTCATTAGTTAAAAGATAGTAGTCACTCAATAAACATTTGCTCAATGAAAAGTACAATATTTGATGTAATAAAATAGGCATTATATTTGAGAGGTTGATTAATTCCATTGTTTAAAATGTCTTGTTAGTATTCATAATATAAAGGTTTTAATAAAGCATTAACCAAAATGCACATAACATTGCATAAATTATATAAAAGATTGAAATCTGTTTCCATAATTTACTAAGTATGAGAGCGTAAGTGTTTTACTTAATTTTTCTAAAGCTTAGATTTCTCATCAGTACATCAAGCATCACAGTAATCTCTAGCTCTCAAATATTTTGCAAAGATTTTATGGTATAGTAAATGTAAAAATGTGATTGTTATATTGTAAAGTGGTATAGTCATATATATTTTTAATATGACCTAATACTTTGTACAAGAATTTTTAAGTCCCACTTCGATGTAAGTTCTAAGATGTTTCTGCACATAATAGGACTGAAATATATTTAAAATAAAATAGTAATTATTGATTTATTTATTTAAAAGTACCTGTGGTGATAATCTCTAAACCATAAAATAGTTCTATATACAATTATAGGTTTTATGAGGTTTATTTATACATTTTCACAGAGATTTTCTTTACAGTATAACCTCGAATTTCAAAATTAGCAAACTAAACTGACAGAGGTGTTTTTGGCAACCCAAATCATTTTGAACAGATGTGCTTGACAGTTTAGAAAAATATATTTATTTCCTGATAGATGAATAACTACTTCGGTATCCAATCAAGATACCTTCATTCACATATGTTACTGACAGGAATTAATAGGATCTCTTGGGAAGTAAACAGAGAAATTTAGCAAATAAGTCAATCTTAGCTTTTGCTTTCATTCACAGAAAAAAATGTGAATTGTACATCCATTTGAGGTAATGAAAAAATAGATCTTTGGGCTATTTCTGAATATTATTTAATTTTCTCTGATATATAAACTATTTATAATTTCATACATAAAGTTACCACCACTGTGTCATAGTAGCTGTTGCTATACTTCGAAATATTTGAGCGTAACATTAGGTGATCCAAACTCTGTCATAAATATGGGTTACAATAAACTAATAGCAGGAGGCTGATAGGAATTGTCTAAAACCCAATGACATTAAACTATTAGAACTGGTACATTTATACATTTATTCAATTTTTTAATGTGCAGTTAATGAATACCTACTAAATGTCGGGCACTATGCTAAGCATTCGGGATAGAAATAGAATATGGCAAATTTTGTACCCTTAAAGAATGTATAATCTATTAGGAAACATTAAAATACTAGTAAGATTTTACTTCTAACACTTTACTTCACATAATAAATATCTAATAAAATAAAATAATTATGATTTGAAAGAAGTAAAATGAGAGTGGAAAACAAAAAAAATCAAGCATCAGTTAAATAGGTTGGTATGATGATCTATATGATTAGATGAGACAGAAATTTGGATCTGAGATTTCTAGTATGTATGATATTATTTACTCGTTTCATAATATTTAATCTCATTTTACCAAAACAAAGGCATTTGTTGAGGTCATAGCTAACAGGTGACAGAACAGAGACTCAAACCCAATGCCTCTTTCAATGAGTAGTTCTGGATTATTCTTTCTACACTTAATCTCCCTCTTCAGCAAGAATTTTTGACTTGACTTCCTCAAGATCTTTTCAAAGTTCTCCTTTTAATTGATCAAGGCATTTGAAATAAATCACTATTTTTCAATATAATTGTGATCTCAACTAGTAAATCTAATCTTCCAGGTATCAGTTTGTTCCTTTGGCAAAAATATAAAATATCACATTTTATTTTTCCACATTCATAATGTGAATCTAATTTTATTTATCTTTTCTACAATTCATAACATTATTGTGAGAAAAAGGTAAATGGTAAAAAAAGTTTTCTTACTACATAGGTGATCTATTTTTACTTGTTTCTGTTTATGATCTCTTTCTCTGAAAGTTTCTGATAGTTATGTATGGGCTAAAAACCTTGGCTAACTTTATTTATTTATAAACATTTTGCATAGATTCATTCAACAAATATTTTGAGCTCCTATTCTGTGCTAGGCACTAGTCTAGGCGTAGGGTACAACATTGAATAATAACTACAAAAATATGTCCTCATGAGATTTACATTCTAATTTAAGGAGATAGTAAACAAATAAGTAAACGAATTTATACAGTATATGAAATGTGGTGAGTGTTAGGAATAAAAAATAAAGCAGAAGAAGAGGGAGGGAATTGTGGGGGTGTATATCAAAAAAGAAGATCAGGAAAGATTTTACTAAGAAGATGAAATTTGAAGAAAAACATGAAGTGCAAGGGCTTCAAGGAAGGAGCATGTGTAGTAACTTGATGAACATCAAGGAGATTGATATAACTACATACAAGAAAGTGGGAGGAACAATAGTAGATAAATCTGGAGAGATTATGTGGAGCCAAATGGTGGGGACTCTCCAAATCATTATAAGGACTTTGATTCTGAATGAAATGGTGTTTTAGTTAGTTTGGGGTGCCATAACAAACTACCATAGACTGAGTGGTGGCTTGAACCATAAAAATGTATTTTCTCACAGTATCGAAGGCTGAAAGTCTGAGATCAGGGTGCCAGAATAGCCGGTTTCTGGTGAGAACTCTTTTCCTGACTTGCAGATGGCCACCTTCTCACTCTACTCTCACATGGGGGAGAGAGAAAGTGAGCTAAATGGTGTCTCTTTTTATAAGGGCATTATTCCCATCATGAAGGCTTTATCCTCAGGACTCATCTAAATCTAATTACCTCCCAAAGACTGCATCTCCAAAGAAGATCACACTGGGGCTAGAGGTTTCAACAGATTAATTTTTGAGATAAATCAATTCAGTTATTAACAGATGAGAGTTTTTAGAGAGTTTTGGGCAGAGGGGTGACATAATATAACTTGGTTTTAAAGATCACTCTGGCTACTATTTTGAGAATAAATTGAAAAAAGTTAAAGACAAAAATGAGGGAGATTAGTTAAGAGGCTACTGCAATAATCCAAGTCAGAGATGATGGTGGTTTATTCTAGAGAGTTAAAAGTGAAGAGTATGAGAAATGGTCAGATTTTGGATAAAGTTTTGAGTAGGGTCAATAAAATTGCTGATAGTTTGGATGTGGAATGTGAAAAATGAATAACTCTAAGGTCTGATGAATTATAAAGAATGAAATTGGCATTAACAGAGGTGAAAAAGCCTGCAGGTAGAGCAGGAAGCTAGAACCAGAAGTTCAATTTTAGACATGGTTAAGCTTGAGGTGCCTATTAGCCATGCAAATGGAAATGTTGAGTAGGCAGTTGGATACACGAGCCAGAGTCCTGTTTAGAGACACACGTTTGGGAGATGTTGGTTTTTAAAGCCTACTTGTCAGGTGCAATCTAAGGAAGTGAGGATATATTAAGGGAAGAAGTTCAAAGACTGACACTCGGTGGACAGTAACATTAAGAGTTTGAGGAGATAAAGCTAAATCAGTAAAGATTAAGAAGTGAGGTAAGAGGAAAACAAGAGAGTGTAGAATCCAGAAAGAAAATGTTTTATGGAAGAAGCAGTGACAGACTTGAAGACTGAAAATAATCCGAAAGTCCATCCACTGAGGAATGGATAAAGTGAATGGGGTATATCCATACAATGAAATACTATTCAGCAATATAAATAACAAACTACTGATACATGCCGTGATATGGATGAACCTTAGAAACATTAACTAAGTAAAATAAGCCAAATACACATATATGCACACAGACTGCACATTATAGGATTCTATTAAAATGAAATTCCTAGAAAAAGCAAAACTGTATAAGTAGAAAGTAGATTAGTAACTGCATAGGAATATGGGTGGGGAGACCTTTGTGAAATGATGGAAGTGTTCTCAGACTAGATTTGGGCAATGGTGGCACAATTGTATAAATCTACTGAAATTCATTGAACTGTACCCTTAAAATGGGTTAATTTTCTGGGATATAAATTTCACCTCAATAAATCTGTTTAAAAAGAGAGAAAAAGAGAGAATGGGAAACAAAGACACGAGAGAGACAGGATTAGAGGAGTGAAAATGGATAGTGTATGTACAGATAGAGCTTTTGAAGAGTTGTGCTGTGAAGAGGAGCAGAAAAAAATGAGATAATATCTGAGAGCAAAGATAAGTCAGAAAATTTTGCTTTTTTTTTTTTTCTTTTAGATGGAGGAAGGGACAGTATGGTTGCATACTGTTGATAATGATTCAGAAGAGAGTAAACAATCTCTGGTAAAGATGCAGAAACCAGAAGTAGACAAAAAATACATAAACTACAGTGCACAAGTTTAGGAATTGGACTTAGAAACACAATAATGGATCTATACTAAAAAAGGGAATTTAGAGTGTGTCCAGAGCTAATGAGTTGTGATTTGGTGACGAGGGCTTGTGTACATTATCTTCCAATTGTTTTCCTTTCATAATGAAATTGTTATTGGCTGAGAGTAAGGATGGGAATTTTGAAGGACAGAAGACACATTGAAGATTTGACAAAATTACAGTAAAAGAACTACTTTTTTAAAAATTTCTTGTCAGCATGAAGTGCATTTGAAATTCACAGTTTGGATTTTAAATTCAAATCAATCTGCATAACTCTATTTTTTTTTTACAATCTTATTAAGCTGAGTAGGTTTGGGCATGCTGGAAGTTGGATTTACATTAGGTTCAATCAAGGTTTTGCCAACTGTCAAGTCTGTGAAGAAAAAGAGGGATGAAAAAATTGAAGCTGTATTCAAGAAAATGAAAATGATTGATGGAGAAATATGAGAATCAAAAGAGGGTAAGTAAAGTGAAAATGAGGTCAAATTAATGATTTGTAGAATTTCAGTGAGTTTAAAGGATTGCTAGAGACAGGATAATAGAACGAGTGAGCAGAAGATAGTAGATGCTAGACAGATAATAGGATGCTTGTAAGTCTGGTACTTGAGAGATTATAGCTGTCAGTAATAACAAATCAAGTAGTGGAAATTGATTTTAAAACAAGACCATTGGAATGGAGAAATAATAGGAATGAAGAGGACAGGATGATTTAATAGACCAATTGAAATTTCCAAATATTAAGAGTGGAGTAGTATTAAAGAAACTCACAGTGATTCAGTAGGTAAAATCTTTAAGAAATAAAGGGGCATGGTCTGGGAGTGTGTTAATAACTGCAACAAGGAAGTGTAGAGTCTGATGGCTTGAAATACAAAACTGAAGGTTTGTAAAGAGGAAGAAAGGAGACTGGGCAATGAGGAGAAATGAGAGTATCTGTTCTAAACTCACACCGAACATTTGAGAATGTTCAATGAAGGTAAAGATACATAGGATTTGGCTGATCAGGGATAACTATCCACTAGGTAAGTGTTAGACATTAGTCTGGATGCTGAACTACTCCTTTTTTATTGGGCCATGCATGTGCCCCCTAGAACTCTGTTGTGCTAACACTGATGTTTGAGTAGATAATTTAACATAATACTCCAGAATGAGTAGAATACAACCTATCCTACAATCTTAAATTATACAATTGGTCTAATATTTTCTTATATAATAGTAATCATCTGGCTTTACGCTGATCTCAAAGATAACATTTTAATTTATTTTATCAATTATTAATATATATTCTTATTTAATGCTTATCATGGATTCAATTCATTATACTATTTCTTTTCCCTTCAAAATCTTCTGTGTATAGTTTTCTTTGACAATCAGATAATCTATGTGTAAACTTGCAATTTATTTTCCTATATCATCCTCTTCCATTTCGCATATGTTTACATATGTTCCAACAGCCTTTCAATACAAATTAAATCTCAGAGAATCTTGTTCTTTCCCACAGTGGTGACTTCATGTTGTTAACTCCTGTAAGTCTGCTGATAAATACTTTTACCCTCTATAGTCTGTTGTTTTCCCCTCCTCCTCCTTTTTTTTTTATCTCTAGTAATTATTCATCTAATACTTCTCTTCAAATAAAAACTGTCTAATAACCCATTAGACATAATATATATTAATGATATAGGATTCTCCTAAACTTACTAATTTTTTTTTGTCTTATCCATAAGAAAAAGTTAAACACACGTTGCTTTAAAATAATTTAGATTTTGAATCACATACAGGTAAGATTAGATATGTTTACTGTAAGGTCTCCAAATTGATCACAGAAGGGCTGGAGTGACTGAATTGATATATAGGGATTAAGCGATTAGAACTCAGAAATTATTCCTAATAGTGATTTTGGAACTCAAATGTTTTCAAAAGTATTTTCCTGTTGAAATGTAGTGTACTTTTCTTCAATTAAAAAAAAAATTAAGAGGGTCAGAAACTTTAAGAAAATTGAATGAGGTCCTATTGTAATTTATGGTAAGAATTATTATCTATGGTAGAACAAAATTGGGTCCCTTTATTATACTAATAATACAACCTAGAAAAAAGTATGTCTTTCACACTAAACAAAGAAGAAAAAAATTATTGAGATTCATTGGCCCTGAATTCTGTTTCCAGTTGTTAACTCTTAAATTGTATTATAGGAAAACTATACTGAGGTACAAAGAGGTACTCATTATAAATTATAAGACTCAAACAAAATGAGTATAATTAGCAGTGAGTTGGTAAAATATAATTAACCTGAGCACAATTTACTATTACATTACTCCAAACTCCATGAGGTACTTACTTATTATCATGACTTTTACAAAAGTTCAAGTAGCCAAAAATAATAATCATAGCTTTGTTTGAAACTCAAAAAAATATTTCTCAGCAGTTTTTGCTTCAGTGTGATAAACACCATAAACAACTCCGTTTTCAGCTTATCTTCTAAAACAAGATGCACATCAGTATTCAGTTAACTCAACTCTGACACTGCAAATAATTTTGAAAGGTTTTTACTTCCTTCGTTTATCACTTTCCCTATACTCTCGACAATATATTTCTCATTGGTGGCAGGCAGAGACATAACCATGACAATAACCACGACAGTCAAAAGTTAGAATGGCAATAAAACAATCTTATCATAGGAGCTCAGTCTCTTGTCCAGTGGTATTTAGAGTATGTGATCTCTTTAATTATACATCTTGTATTCTGATACATGTCAAGAAAACCATGACATTTCACCTGGAATGTTCCCCAGTCAATACACTGTCTAAAAGAATGAGCATATAGTAAAAGAAAGCAGCAGCAATAGAGGATGGGATGCTACAGTACCTGGTGAATGAGGCGGAGGAGAGCACATCAGAACAACCCCCTGGCCTTCCCTCACAGAGACTGCACTTCTTGTCCGGCCACTGAAATTTCCCAGATCTGTTAACATAACACAGCATTTAGATGCAAGGCAAAAAGGAGTAAAAAGAATTGCTACTTTTGAAAACTTGTATTTACTTTTCCCTCATTATCCAGACAAAGTTTCTTTACATTTGTTAACTAGAGATAGGAAAGCCTTAAAAATAAATCTATTCCATCCCATTTTAAATAGCACAGTTTTCAGATTACATGCATTCTCTTTACTTCTATTTATAGTGCATACAAGTTTCCAGTATAGAAAGAAATCAGACAATACATTTACAACACATTAAATAGTTCTTTTATTTCATTATAATATTTTCTACATATTAAATTTTCTACTACCAATAAAACCCATTCATGCATAGTGAGAAGAGAAATAGAAGTGGTTAGGGGTACCTGGTATCCAACCTGCTTTCTTGTTATTTGTCGTGCGAGGAATGATGTATAAAACCAAGTATGCATTTGTTAAATTAGAGAGCCTTGTGTGCTCCAGAAAAATATAATGAGGATATAAAGTGTTTTTTTCTACAAATGTGAGGAAAAAAGTCATATTACTTTCATTTTATAGAAGCCTGGAATGGCCTGTATGAATTAATAATACTCATCTATTTTGATTACTCTGGGAATATTACAGCTATCAAAACACTCATGTATATAAAGGATTATAGCATTGATTTGGGTTCGATTGTCTTCCCTTAAATTATGTTACATCTACACAGCTTGAAAATACTTTCCTAAAAATAAACTGGCCCCGAAAGAATTATGTGTAATATTTGTATTTCTAACATTGTTTATTAATATCTAGCTCAGTACATATGTCCTTTTCCCCTTTCTTGGCTAGGTTGATCAAAGACATGCTTTTTAGAACAGTTTCTTGGAAATAGTAGGAGTTCAATATTTTTATATATAAAAATTGTCCCAGAATTCTCAGTCTGTAAAATCATGTTCCCATGGTGAGAAATGCTTCTTGAAAATGTTCTGCTTTTTCTTCCATTATTTATCAATTGTAGAAGAGATTTTTTAAAACTTTTCTTTTATTTAGGCTAAAAAAGTATGTTTTATAATAATACAATGTAGATCCTCAAATTTAATGTTTGTTAATTTGACAAGTGATGAAAGCATGCAGTCAAAAAATATGCCGAATGGATATGAAAGAGATAAATCACTAACTTTAATATCCTAAGAAGGATCCTATACCTTACCTTTTTTGAGAGATGGGAAACAATTTACTTATTTGCCAAATTTACAATCAAATCTTAAATACATAAAAATCATAAAGGACTAGTAAATAGTAAAAGCATAATGCCAAATAGTCAAAGAGGTAGTCATTATTGAAGAAAGTGTTTAGGATTTTACATATAACTCTTTGTAAAAATAGTAAAATAATAAATAGTAAAAAGAAGTCTGCACTTTATGGAGAGTGTATTTTTCTCATTTAAATCTGTCTGCTGAAAAAGAAGTGAAACATTTTTATAATGTGAAAGTGGTCTTTGTGTCATGTCAGATTCTGGTTGATCTAAGGCAGAATGATTTATGCAAAAAAATTCTTGATTGGAGTGGGGATGGCAACTAGAGAGAATAGTCTGAGTGAAAATATAGCTGGTTGTTTTTATCTCATTGCAAAGAGAAAGTAGTTACTTTCTTTGGAGGTATTCATCATAGAACTTAGTTTGAGTGCTTATCACATTATTTTTAATATTTAATATTTTTAATAGATTACATATTCTAACATATCAAGGAGAGAAATTTTTAAAAAGAACAAGAACTCTAATGGATAGGACTTTGATTATTATAATGTCACTTACCAAAGTTAAAAAAAAAATACTTGTTTGTATGTTCTGTTTTTGACCTTTGAAGGGAAAAATGAGTAAAAATAAAAATCTTAAACAAGGACTTCAAAATTCAGGCTTTAATTATGAACTGAAATAAACCTCTTTCTGGACTTAGTATAAAGCACATGGACAAATGGATAAGCAATAGCCTAGAGGAGAAAGTTTGTGGTCAAGAACCACAGGGCCCCAGGCCTTGTATTTTCTTGCACTTTTTCCAAGTCCAGAAGCTTATCAAAGTTTAATGGTGGAGCTTTAATTAGAACTGCAGCTTACAGAATTATTACAACTATTCATCCTAGATGAACCATACGAAGAAAAAGAGGTGTACAAGAAATGATGTAATGGAGAGCCTCACATGACAGAATGTAGATTTAGGATGTGTGATTTGAAGCACAATGACAAGATATAAGACAAATTTCACCAATTCATTTAACAAAATTTCATCAGTTAAACTGTACACTGAATACTAAGCTAAGTACTGGAGATACAAAAAAAGCTATAAAGGTAAGATGTAGATATATAAACCAATCATGTCTACTTGGGCCAACAGTCCATAGACCCAGCTCAGGGGAGTCTGTGTCACCAAAAAGATGCACAAGCCCAAACCACCATAGCTTCAACCTGTCACAGCCATACTTATGAGTTACCAGTACATACCATGTACATTTACCATGTAGTACTTCATGCTATTTCCCTGAATATGGGCTGCAAATGCATATATACCAACACGCTCTCACACACACACATTCTTTCTCTCTCTTCAGGTTCTTTCTCTCCTTCCTTTTTCTTCCTTCCTTCCTTCCTTCCTTCCTTCCTTCCTTCCTTCCTTCCTTCCTTCCAACTCTCTTCTTTTCTTTCTTTGCTGTATTATTCCACAAAATATTGAGGCAGCTTAAAATATATATGAATATGATACTAAAAGATAAAACAGATATTGACACATTCCAGGTGAAAGTGAAATGGGTGTGGCAAGAATTCTGTAGGGTAAGATAAGCATTTAAGATAAGCATTTGTAAATTATTAGAAGTTGACAAATTCAATGCTAAATTATAGGGGCCAAAACAAAGATGGATATGTCCCCAGTCTTAGGATTCATGGCTATTGTAAAATCAAAACTTTGAGTAACTCCGAAGAAATGCACAGTGGTATAGTGGGCTGAGCAACTTTGCAAAACAGTTAGGAAGATTTTTTTACCCATTGAAATATCTTATAGTATGAGATACACACACACAAGCATAAAATATTTCAAAAACCATTCTCTAAAAAGGTGAAATGTTTTAGTGTCGGAGAGAGAGAGAGGTTGAAAGACACTGGCGAAAAGGAAAGCATATAAGCTGTCTGGACACTGATCTTAATATCTTGTTTATGTTAAATACAATAGATTAGTTAGTTATTGGGGAGAAAAGAGGAAAAAGGGTCAAGGCAAGAGGATAAATCTTATTCAATTAAAAATAACATGCTAAAGTTCATCTGTCTCCTGGGCCTTAATTTCCTAGTCTTAAATCTGTGGGAGTTGTGATTTAGTAGAAGGAATGGAAATGGAGTTCTAATTTTTATTTGCACTTGGTTATACATTCATCCTGGAAGTGGTACTAGTAAGTTTTACTATCAATGCTCCAGGCATTCTCAGTTAATTCTCTAATATTAAAAGTGCTGTGAATACAGAGAGAATTCATTATAAATTCTAAACTTTATGAAATTAAGTTTGAATTTTTTTAAAAAATAATATTATTGAGAAAGGCAAAACACTTTAAACTAGGGTTCAGAGACTTGAGTTTTATTAATTACTAACATCTCAGTATCAGATTCATATGTAAGATTGTAAAACTAAGGAACCAAGAGCAATGCTTTAACCTTTATGATTTCTGTAAAAACGACTGACAGGTTTTGTAGTAGTGACTTGGAGTTTGTGGCTTCACTTTCAAAGTGATTGTGCTTGGTTCTTTCATCTGAATTATCATTGGGATTATTCAGATCATTGTCAAAGTTTTGTGTCCCATGCAAATATTTTGTAATAAAAACTGATCAGACTGCATTCAGAAACTGTCTTTGACATTCTAAATTTTTTTTGAAAAATACAGGAAAACATAAGGAAATTGATGAATAATGATCATAGGAGCTACACCTACTCTATACTAGGCAAACTGAAAATTAAATATTAATTTCTCTGTTTTTAAGATTACTAAACCTATGTAAAAAGCAAATGAAACCTTGGCTATGGTCACAAAGTTAATAATTAGTGAGCTGGCACATCAAATTCAATGTGGTTGTTTAAAAAAGGTATAAAGATAAAAGCAATTCAACATTTAAAAGATAGGCCAAGTTGGCTTCTGGAATTTAGAAATAACCTTCATAAAAATCTCTTATTAAAAATCATTCTGACAGATAAAAGACATCAAGATAAGAAAATTAGTGAAAAATGGAAAAAAAAATCTTACATTTATTTTGAGAATTAAATTAGCAATTTTAGACATAGCCATCTGTCCTCGCACAAAGCCTTCCATAAGACACTCTACAACAAGCAAAATTCTTAATAATAATAGTTTTTAAAATAATAATTTAATTGGTAAATGGTACCTTGACTGAAAGCCACAGAACCATGAAGCTTTGTGGTGTTTTACTGGCAAGTGTGAGCTCATGAGCCTGTGATCAATTTGTAAAGGCAGGATTTATTATCTCCACTTAATGATGAAACACTAGCATGCAGCAAGGTTAAGTAGGGAGAATAACAATGTACAGCTAGTAAGAATTTGAACCTTCAAGATGACTAATTTAGTTTTGTAACTAGCATATTTTTAACTTATTTGATATTCTTAATTTACAATGTTTCGATCAATGTGATTTTTTTAAAAAAACATTTTCCTATTACCTCACAATTCTTTAAAATATTTGTTATAAATTGTCTGTGAATGGTACATCACATTACTTTTTAAAAATGTTAATTATTTAATAAAATTAGTCTTTCAAGAATATCAGTTGTGCTAATAAGAGCTATGTCAAAAAATACACTCCCATCTACTACATGAAGATAATAATTGAATTAGGATACAGCTGGAGATGTGGCGAGGTAAGTCTATAACAAATAATGAGAAGTTTTAATGAAACTTTCTTCATTTCTATTTTTTCTTTGGTTACATATAACAGTTCAGAAGAGTAATCTCTTGCCATTTTCACTTTACATATTATCAAACACCAATCATCTAGCTAAAGGGTTCTCTAATTAAGAGGAAACCAAAGCACACTAGTGTATGTTTGCCTTGAAAGAGACAATTTTAACTACATTATAAGTAAAACAGTAAATTATAATTGCTCTTATAAAAAGATAAATTATCCAAAGAGCATGATAAATTGTTTTTTATCTTAGATCTTTTCTTTGTATCTTGATGTGTATTACAAAGAGATACTTCAATTGTGAATAATATATGTGGTGAAATAATCTCAAATGCGAAAGTTATATATAAATTTGTTTAACTAATAAGATAGTTTATGAACCCTGTCAGAGATTCTATACATTTGACTCAACTTTCTATTATCTAAGTAAACAATTACATTAAAATTTTTTTTATTTGCTTGCTTCTAAGCTCATTTTTTCTCCAGAGATCACTTTTAATTCATTAAAATCTCAGGAATTGTAAGGCTGAGCATTAGAAAGATAAAAGGTAATAGAAATAATAGAGCACGTATAGAGATTTTGAATATTATAGACCCATAAAATTGGGGAAAAGATGTTATTTAGTAAAACCAAGTTATTTAGTACATCAATTCCTAAAACTCATAGATCTTATTATTAAACATCAGATTTTTGGGCTTATCTATCCTCTTCAGCTATTTTAAATTTTATAATACCCCATTAGATAATTACTTCTTTGCCTAAAACTATAATTATTTTAATTCATTTCTCTCTCCATTTTATTTCCCTGGCACAATTTCAACCTCGGTTAAATTGAACTATCTACCTCTGGGCAAGGGAATGGGGATGGAGAAAAACATCAACAATAATGACTAGTTTTGCTCTAAATTCATTATCATAAACTTCAGGCAGGCCCTTTGTACAATAGTCTATGAACCCTGGCACAGGTTCTATACATTTGATTTAACTTTTATGGAGTCTGTTTTCTCTCAATTCTTTAGACCTAAGGTCCTCAACCCCCGAGCTGTGGACTAGTACCAGCCCATGGCCTGTTAGGAACCTAGGCCACACAGCAGTAGATGAGTGGTGGGCCAGTGAGCTAAGCTTCATCTGTATTTGCAGCTGCTCCTCAGCATTAACATCACTGCCTCAGCTCCACCTCAGATCATCAGGCATTAGATTCTCATAGGAGCACTGGTCCCTAGTGCCAAAAAGGTTGGGGACCTCTGCACTAAAGAATCACCAAATTTATTCTTGCTTGGACACCTCCCTTGAATGGCAACTGGCAACACACACACACACACACACACACACACACACACACACTGTTTACTTTGCATTTCCATTTGAATGTGTAATAGACATTGTAACACAACATATCTTAATGGGACTCTCATTTCTACCTGCCAACCTACCATTGCCACATTTCCCATCAGAATAAATAACTATTCTATTCTTCTAGTTATTAAGACAAAATACAAACATTACTTGTGATTCCAGTATGTCTCTCACACCACAAATACAATTCATGAGCAACTCCTATTGATATTATTTCATAATATATCCAGAATCAAACAACTTCTAACCTCTCTACAGCTTTCATCAGGATTCTCTCAGACCTTGATTGTTGCGTCATCACTCTTTCAGTGTTCTTGCTTCTTTCTTTGCTTTCTTTCAGTCTATTCTCAGTATAGCATCCAGAGCTGGTTATCTTATTTTATTATTTTATTTTTTATTTAAAATTATTGGGGTGACATTGATTAACAAAATCATATAAGTTTTAAGTGTTCAATTCAACAGTACGTCGTATATATATTGCACTGTATGTTCACCACCTAAAGTTAGATTTCCTTCTGTCACCAAATATTTAACCCCTTTTACCCTATTTCCCTCCCTCCTCCTCCTTCCCTTTGGTAAGCACTAATCCACAATCCTGGTCCATCAGTCTCTTTTTGTTTGTCATGTTTGTTGTTTTCAGTTTTATAACCCACAATAGTGCTCAGCTTTTTCTGTCTGACATATTTCACTTGGCACGATAATCGCAAGATCCATCAATGTTGTCACAAATGGCAGTATTTCATCTCTTCTTATGGCTGAGTAATATTCCATTGTATATATGCACCACATCTTTAATCATCTATTGTAGGACACTTTGGTTGCTTTCTTGTCCTGGCCACTGTGAATAATGCTCCTATGAACATCAAGTTGTATATATCTTTGTGGATAAATGTTTTCAGGTTTTTTGAGGTAAATACCCAAAACTGGGATTGCTAGAGCATATGATAATTCGATTTTTTTTTATGAGGAAGCTCCATCCTATTTTCCATAGTGGTTATACCAGTTTGCATTCTCACCAGCAGTGTATGAGGGTTCCTGTTTGCCCACAACCTGTCCAACACTTATTACTTGTCCAGTTGACAATAGCCATTTTAAGAGGTGTGAGATGATATCTCATTGTGGTTTTAATTTGCACTTCTCTAATAGCTAGTGAAGTTGATCATCTTTTCATATGTCTATTGCCAATTATATGTCTTCTTGAAAGAAGCGTCTGTTCAAGTCTTTTTTTAATTGGATTATTCGTTATTGCTGTTGAGTTGTATGGGTTTTTCTTTGTAGTTTGGATATTAGCTCCTTATCGGACATGTTGTTTGCAAATACATTTTCCCATTCAGATGTTCCCCTCTTTGCCTTGTTTCTTTTGCTGTATGGAGCTTTTTAGTTTGATATAGTCTCATTCATTTATTTGTGCTTTTACTTCCCTTGCTTTTGAGGTCAAATTTATAAAATCCTCTCTAATACCAAGGTCCATGAGTTTAGTACCTATGTTTTCTTCTATGCAATTTATTGTTTCAGGTCTTATATTCAGGTCCTTAATCCATTTTGAGTTAATTTTGTTGTGTGGTGATAGACAACAGTCTAGTTTCATTCTTTTGCAGGTGGCTTTCCAGTTTTCTTAGCACCATTTATTGAAGAGTATTTCGTCCTTCCATTGTTCGGTTTGGTTCTTTTGTCTGAAATTATATGCCAGTATATGCGGGGGTTTACTTCTGGACTCTTGTGAAATGAAGTTAGATCATATGTCCTAAATGACTTCTTACTCTGAGCAAAAGTAAAGCTACTAACAATGGCCTCCATGCCCTAGACCATCTAGATTTTATTTCCTCTTTGATGTCACCTCTTACCATATTCATTTTCCCTCCTTTCTTTCTAGCATGCCAGCTTTTTTGCTCTTAATCAAACATACCAAGTTCTGTCCTGCCTCAGGGCCTTTGTACTTGACAATTCTTCCAACTAAAACACATTCTCCCAACAGATATAATCATGGCTGCCACCTTTACTTCATTTAAGTCTTTATAAATGACTTCATATTTATGAAGAGCTCTTCCCTGGATGTCTTGCCAAAAAGTGCAACCCCATTACCCTCTACATATTCCATATTCCACTTTTCTACTTAACTTTTCTCTTTGGCACTTATCTTCCAACAAACTATTATTTATTTGTCTTGTCTACTGTGTCCCCCATACACAGAACTTAAAGTTTATGAGAGCAGGAATTTTTGTTTACTATGTTCATTGTAATATTCCCAGACCCTTGTCCTAACTGTTCTCTTTGCCCGGACTACTCTCCATTCTGGGAATGTGCATAGATTTCTAACATTGTGCACGTCTCTGCTGGAATGTGACATTTGCAGAGAAGGCTTCCTTGATCACAGATTTTTCTTTTTCATTCTCCAAATTTTTTTATTCTCTTTATTCTGATTCCTATTTTTATCATAACACTCATCACAACCTGACATATTATATAATGGGTTATAAAGTATACTGTCTTCTCCAATTCATTAGAATGTAATCTAGAAAACAAACAGTTTTATCATTGCTTAAAATATTGCCTAATGCATTTTTCTAAAGGGACCTAATAAGTAATCAACAAATAAATAATTGAACCAATAAAATAATCACATATTTATCTTTAGCATATATTTGTATTTAAATTTGAATTTCAAAATTTCTAAATGTTGGGACTATTTTACAAATATGCCATTATGTCTTTTAAAAACTATAATCCTATGAGATCCATAGTTCCTAATAGCTTGACAGCTGACCCTGAAATGTATATGCATTTTAATACTATTTCAAAAGCAGAATTTTCATTGAAGATTAAATTATTTTAATAGTAAAGAGGCCATGTGTATACTATTTCAATCTTTAGTTGCAGTGGAAGGTGGATGATGGGCAAATTTTTAGAAAATAAATTTTCTATTGTTGGTGTAATAATTCCCAAAACATTAGTTTTTAGATGCAAGTAATTATATTTTTATGACATCATATATTCCAAGCAAAATCTTTTTTGCATAGCAGTCTACACAAATTCTAAAAACTATTCTTACTATAGATAATAATTTTTTTAAAAAAGTTCTGTAGAGTAGATATTTAATAATTTGTTTAAAATTATCTTAACAAAAATATTATACTTCCATGGCTTATTTTAAAATAAACAGTATAAGTTTCCAACCAAACAGATAATGTTATAGTTATATTTTAAAATATTACTGTAAAAATAAGTGCTTTGAAGGCAAAAGACAGGTTCAAATTCTAATATCACTATTTATTAAAAGTCATCTTAGACAAATTATTTTACTTCATTATGCTTTACTTCCTAGCAAGATAAGTATGTACCCACTATAAGATTACTGTAAAAAATTCTCTGATATATAAAAATATCTTACCCATGTAAGTGGCCAATAATAAGCACTCAATAAATATTATTTCCTTCTAAAAAATTTCAGAGAGATGTATCTTTTCAACTTCTAATTATAAGCCTAAATAATTATCAGTTTTTCCTAAATACTTCAAACATACAGAATGAAAAGTTCTCAAATTGTAATATTTGGAGACCATCAACAATGTTATACAAATTAAGAGATGATTATCACTCATTAAGTAAAAGAGGCAGCTGAGTGGAGCCATTGTAAGCAGAGTGGCAAAATTAGACAAGCTACTTCACCCCTCACATTTCAGCTTCCTTATCTGTAAAATGAAGATTAAAAAATCTGTCTCATAGTTTTTAAAGGCTTAAATATAATGATTTATATTTAGCAGTTAGTATAACACAAGGCAAACACAATAAACAGAAGCAATTATTATCATGGTTATTATTATTAATGTTATAAAAAACACTGTTGTTAGGATTACGGCACATTAATTCTAATCTAAACTCTTCTAATAGCTAGCTATGCAATTTGCAACAAAAATTTAACATTCTTTTGTCTGCTTCTTCATCTATAAATCTGGGATGTGGTTCACTCAAGAGAAATAGACCGACATGCCTATGGAGCTGAAAGTATAAGATAAAAATCATGGTGGAAACTAAACTGGAGAGAGTATGCCTCACATAAAGGTTACATCTCTTTTAATAAACACTGTGAAAGCCAAAGGAAATACTTGTATAGCCAGATATAGCTTAAAGGAGAACAGTTTTCAAACTTGGACTGGATAATCTCTAAGATGCAAAACATTCCATTATTTTAACTCACCACCTATGTTTCTAACTTCAAGCTGTCATTCAAAACCAATTTTTAATGAGTAATTTTGTTACCTACCATTCAGAACTTATTTCAATCTGCAAACATATTTGTAAAATAAATATATATAATAAAAATATATATGAAAGAATTTTCCTAATGCCTATTACTACAATGAATTGCAAGTGAAACAGCATTTCTATTTGGTATTTATGCTTTTGTAATTGACTTGATAAACTGAAATAAGAAAACACTGTTATCAGCATAAAAATGCATGTCATTTATTTACAAGGCTACATTTTTCTGTAGTTTTATGATGATCGATTTAAGGTAGAGGAACATAAAGTTGCTAAAATGAATATTCAGCTATTTTAATGAGAGAATATGTCATACTTATCTTCTAAATTATACATTAGAAGAGTTTATATTCATGTCAAAATGAATTATGTTTTAAAGGCTTTTATATATTGTCCTTTTTAGATAGTGTATTTTTAATATATATACAGCTCCAATCTTTGTAGAGCAAGAGATAAGAATAGAAGATAGTCCAAGGTGACACTTTTTGGGAAATCATAGGCCACTGGACATCATAATATCCTTTCTCATTGGTAAAATGTAGAGAAGACTAGAATGCAAAAATACCTCCAAGCCACTAGATAGTACTATGAAAATTGAAGTTTACAGAAATATCTGCTCTTCTACTTTGTATGAACTCAGGATGGCTCTGTCTGATTTAGAAAAACATAACTTATTTCTATTAATAGCTGGAATTTCTGGGATACTACCGTGCTTTTATAGAGAAACTCCTCTCTGCTGTGTATCTTTCTACTCTTCCAGGGAAATTTTTAGCTCCACTACTTCCCACTTAAAATAACTCTTTTGAACAACATAATTATTTATTTTCCATATATCTAGTAAAAAAATATAATCAACTGGTAAATAGAGTTAAAAAATTTATTCGACTGAGTATAAAATTACATTTTTTAATACTAGCACTCAAAGCAATAAGTATTCCCCTCCCAAATCCAACGTAGTCTCTTATTGCATGAGAATGTCTGTATTGATCTTTTTTGATTTTTCTTTTCTGACCTCAGTACTTTCCATAGTTAACTAATATATGTTTTTGAGTGTTTTGCTCTGCCAAATTTGTTTTCAACTGCTGTGTGTATTGCAGAGCACTTAGAACAGTCCTGCCCCTCCTCCCAAATGCTTTAAAATGTAAATTGCTTGCTTTCTTGATTCCCTTAGCTCATTTGCTGTTGTACAATTAAATCAAGTACCACAGATTTGCATTTTTTTTTCTTTTGCAAGCTATAACCTCAACAGTTCTATCTAAATAATTTACACCTTGTTTAATTAAAAAAAATCTTAGGGAGCTGATTTATTTCGTAACTCACCGGACTAGCGATCAATTTTCAACCTATCTTAGACCTCAGCTAAAAACCTCATGTCTTGCCTTAGAGTAAATTTCTCCCCTCTGCCCTTGTAGCAGAATTTTTCTTTTCTAGCATTCAATTACCTCTGGAAGTTTCAATTTGTGACCTTCGTTTAGGTTGAATGAATATGTAAAGTGGTCTTTGGATAATACTCAAATTCTAGGGAAGATTCAGTTTATTGTGCTCAGCAATTCACATATTATACAGCATGTCAATGGTGGCGGAAAAAAAAAAGCAAGTTATTTCAGGTTAGAAACCATGTGTATGCTTAGTCCAGTACCTGATATTCGACAATTACTAGTTGAAAAATGAATGAATATATGATGCATATTTAAAAAGGCACTTGTTACAAATTGACCTCTGTAAATCTCAAGCACCATTCTCTTCTTGTATGATTTATCTCTATGAAACAAGAAAATAATTTTTTAAAAGCCAGAATACACATTTAAATCATTTATTGAAAACAAGTTACCTTTGTGCGGAAATTCTCATCAATCATACGAAGTGATTATTCAGAGAATGAAATAGGTTTTCACATTAAGCATCAGTTCAATATACTAGTAGTCTTATGACTTTTGTTTCTGTTTTGTAGTTTCTCTAACTATTTTGCATTGAAATACAAGAAAACCGTTCCCAGAAATTTTGTTGGGCTGATATGTCTATTTGCTCATAGTACATCTTTCTGTAAATCAGCAAAGGCATATGCACTACCCACAGTGCCAAAGAGCATCCCACATAATCTAGTGTATAACTAGGCAGACATTTTCTGTAAAGGATCAGAGAGTAAATATTTCAGGCTTTGCAAGCCAAAAGGCAAAATTGTAAATTATATGAAAATCATATAATTTTTGTCACAAAATATTATCTTTTGAATTTTTCAACTATTTAAAAAAAATCCTTAGCTTATGAGCTATACGAAAACACAGATTTGGCCCATGGGCTATTGTTTGCTGACCCTTAATTTAGGTATAGTCCACAGAAATTAAGAGGGCTAGGAAGGCATACTAGACAATGTTGTTCTACTAGAGGAGTAGGATATTTGCAAAGTGGAAAAGTTTGGCCTCTAGAATTAGAAAGGCATGGATATGAATTCTGTTTCTTCTTTTTATTACCTATGTAGCCTTAGACAAGTTTCTTTAAGCCTAAGTTTCCTTACCTGTATATTAGGAATAATAATACTTCAAAAGTATTATCAGGGAGATAATGCTAATATTTTATCCAGTCACAGGTCTTAGCTTATAATGAATCCTCAATAAATAGTAGCTATTATTTTACATGACGAAGTAGCATATTCACATTTGTATCCAGTGTCTAGTATCATGTTTACTAAATAGAAGCTTATTTTTTTATTCATTCATTTTCATTCATTAAAAAAGTATGCATTGCATGCCTGTAATTTGTCAGAAACCATGTTAGGTTCTTAATAAGTATTGTCGAATGAATAAACCTTTAGTGGTGAGCTGAAAAAGTAAGCAATTCTAGGAAACAGTTACCAGAAATTTTGTAGGGCTGATGTGTTCTTGAATAGAGAAGAAATGACTGATACCAGCTCTGAGAAATATTATGATTATTTTAGTAGCTTGTAGTTCAAATGGCACCTCAAATCAAATTTTTAGAATATATGGAGAACGGAGGCAAGATGATGGTAAGAACATTTATTGAACATTCACTACTTATTAACCACTTTACTAAAGAATATATATTTATATGTACATGTAGTTGTATAGGTATATGTATACTTATGTTTCATTTAATTATTACAAAAATATCCTTTTAGTTAGGTACTCTTATCACTCTAAATTTTTGTTTATTTTGTAATGAGGAATTGAGGCTCAGAGAAATTATGTACAATTGTCCAATATTACACAGCTATTAAGAGACAGAGATGGAATTCCAAGTGGTGCATCTAATTTTGGAGCCCACATTCTTATCACTACAAGACATTTTTATGGTAAATGTAGTGACATAAAATGTTAGAGAATGAAAAAAGAGAACATTAAGGTATAAAGAGGGTTCCAGTCAAGATGGCAGAATAGATAAATGCTTTGCTTGCCTCCTTCCATGACCATACTAAAATTACAACTAAAATATAAAATAATCAACCTGGAGATCCATCTGAAGACTAGATGAGCGAAAGTCCTACAATTTAGGATGTAAAAAAGAAGGCACTTTAAGACTGGTAAGAGGGGTGAAGACATAAAACTGGCTTGGTCTCGCACACATGTGTGGTGGTCCAGAATTGGAAGAGATATCTCAGTTGAAGAAGTCCCCCCTGAATAGCCATGGGTCCCAGCCCCACACCTGGTTAACCAGCTTATAGCACCAGTTCTGAGAAGAGCAGCCCCCACAATATCTGACTGTGAAAATCAGCCAGATTTCATTTATCCGGATGAGACAGAAGGTGGTTGGCAACACAGGTGTCCACTTAAAGGGCCCACTCACAGACTTTCTCACTCCTAGGCACTCATCCTGGGCTCCAGCAGAGGAGCAGCAGCTGGAGAGGTGCCAGACACATACAAGAAGCTAAGGGGTGTGGCTTCAGGGCAAGGGCTGGAAGGAAAACATCACCTTTCCTATGTTGAGCCCTACCCTAAAATGGTGAATCTGAATTTTCATTGGCCTGGTGAGCTCCACTCACTCCTTCAGGGTTACTGTTCTATCTAACTGCATACCACCAGAGGTTTTTTGCAACAGCCTGGAGGCAGTCACTGTGAGCCCACACTACAATTTTTCTTGGATAACTCTTAGAGTCTGTGAGCCCCAGGAGAGTGACAGCTAGCCTCATTGTGCTCTGAACCTTTTGTGGAGTGCCCCAGGCTCAGAATTGGCAACAAATCTAAATCTTCATTAACCAGTTGAACACTACTCATTTTATGCTGGTGAATTCTGAGACCCCACTCCACCTAAGGCCCATACCACCTGTACCATCTGAGGCTCTTTCAGTATCTCAGCCTTATAGACAGCTGCTAGGCGGTGGTAGGCCTCAGGTTTTTCTGGGCCTTTTGCTGAACTGCTCAAACCCTGGTACTGGTGATAGCTCAATTTGTAGCATGGCCTCTCCTGTGCACCTTTAAGTAAAGCACAGGTATCGACCAATTGCAGATCACTTTATAGTTCCTACCAGATAGCCCCAGACCAGTCACAGGAAGTGGCTGGCTTTGGCTTGCACAGGAGCCCTTTCTGAAAAAGACTGAGTATCAATCTCATCCACTGATGTGCTAATAGCAATCAAAGCTTAACTATAAAAGAAGGGCACACAACCCACACAAGAGACTGAAGCACCCAGTGCAGGTGATCCAGGAGACTGTGCCACTGGGTCCCCCAGGACATCTACTGCATAAGGCCACCCTACCAAGAATGGGACAAGTAGCAGATCTACCTAATACATAGAAACAAACAGAGAGGCAGCCAAAATAAGGAAACAACAGCAACAACAAAAAAATGTCTCAAATGAAAGAATAGGAAAAAATTCCAGAAAAACAACTAAATGAAATGGAGGCAAGCAATCTACCAGATAGATTAAAGAACTTAGTGAGAACTTCAACAAAGACATGGTAAGCATAAAAAAGAACATAGAACATAAAAAAAAACCAGTCAGAAATGAATAATTCAGTAACTGAAATTAATACACTAGAAAGAATCTATAGCAGATTAGATGAAGCAGAGGATTGAAGCAGTGATTTTGAAGACAATGTAGGAGAAAACACCCAATCAAAAAAGCAACCAGTAAAAAAGAATTCAAAAAAAAATGTGGAAAGTTTAAGGGACCTCTGGTACAACATCAAGTTTAACAACATTTGCATCATAGGGGCACCAGAAGAAGAGAGAGAAGGGATTGAAAACCTATTTTAAAAAATAATGACTGAAAACTTTCTTAACCTGATGAAGGAAATAGACATATAAGTCCAGGAAGCTAGAGGGTCCCAAACAAGATGAACTTATAGAGGCCCACACACAGACATATATACAATGGAACATTACTCAGTCATTAAAAAAAAAAAAAAAGAAATCTTACTATTTACAACAACATAAATAGACCTGGAAAGTATTGTGCGAAGTGAAATATGTCAGACAGAGAAAAACAAATACCTTACGATCTTATATATGAAACCTAAAGAGCAAAATAAATAAGTGAAACAGAAACAGATTCATAGATGCAGAGAACAAGCTGATAGTTGCCAGATGGGGGAGAGGTTAAGGAGAGTGGGATGAAAAAAGTGAAAAGACTAAGAAGTACAAATTGGTAGTTATGAAATAATCATTGAGATGCAAAGTAAAACTTAAGGAATGTAGTCAATAACATGATAATAGTTATGTATAGTGCCAGGTGGGTACTAGACTAGTCAGGGAGATCACTTCGTAAATTTTACAAAGGTCTAACCACTATGCTGTACATCCAAAACTAATATAAAATAATATTGAAAGTCAACTGTAATTGAAGAATAAAAGAGGATGAAAAGTGAAGGGAAATAAAAGGTTCAAATTTCCATATATAAAACAAATAAGTCATGGGGATGTGATATATGCATAGGGAATATAGTCAGTAATATTGTGATAGCATTGTATGGTGTCAGACGGTTGCTGGACTTATTATGTTGACCACTTCTTTAGGTATATAAATGTTGAACAACTATGGTATACACCCGAAACTATACAATATTGTATGTTAGCTATATTTTAATTAAAATCTTAAAATATATAAAGGAAAAATTCCAGATTAATGTATTACCAATAATAATTAATTTTAATTAATTTAATAAACTTTAATTGAATACCTAATATGTTTCAGTAACTGTACTAGTTTGCTGAGAATGTAAGACCAGTAACATGAGGTCCTTGCTTTGAAAAACTCATTCATTCATTCACTCAATTAATCTTTCTTTCAACAAATGTAAATTACATGCCTACTATTTCCTGGGCACTTATAGACACTAAGGATACAATTATCAAAATATTAAATTTGTCTTTCAAATAACATTTGGTATTTTCATTTTGTTTTGTTTCTTTGTTTTTAGAGATTATGCCTAGGAATGATATATTTTCCTTGTGTAGTAATTACCAATTCTTTTTCTTTTAAGTTGTTGACTAGCTACCATAATAAATTTTATCAGTTTTTAATCATTATTCTGGTTGTTCTTTTGTGCTTTTTAGATATAAAAACATACTATTTTCAAATACTGTTTACTTTTGTCACTTTTAAATATATATTTTGTACTTTTCTCATTTCTCTTATTTTACTGAATTGGTTAGAATTTCAAGGTCAATATTAAGTTACATAATGGGAAAATGAGAAACCTGATCATATAAAACATGAAAATGCTTTATACATTTATTAAATGATAACATTTGTTGCAAATTAGGTAGAATTAATAAAACTAAGAATTTCACTAAGAATTTAAATTTCATTCAACCATTTTAAAAATTAAATATAGAAATTAAGTTTAATTCATTAACTTTTCAGTATCTGATAAGAAAATGAGATTTTTTAATGTACCTATTTCTGTGCTATATTATAATAAATAGATTTCCTAATGTTAATTCATTTTTGGATTCCTAGAAATCTAAAAGACTGGAAGATAAATGATAAAGTTGCTTACTTCTATCTTTTGCCAGTTCTTCCTTTGTATTCTAATAATATTTGCTTAATTTTATCATTAATTCATAAAAGTTCACCTTTTTTATATTTACATTATTGACTATATCTTTTATCAATATAAATTCACTAGCTCCTTCCTTAATTCGAGTCATCACTCTTATTTCTTCTGCCTGCTTTTCTCATTAACCTATCTCTCAGTACTCGCACATGTGTGCACAAGTGAGAACTACACACGATAGTAGATATGTATTGAATTTTTTACTTTTCAGATTTTAGTTTAAATAGTACTTCTTCAGCCATAACCCCACATAAAACCTCTCCAAATATTATATGCTTACACACTGAATATTTCTCTCTTCGCCTTTATCTTAAATGTTAACAACTGTGCAATTATTTATTACATACTTGGCTCCCTTTGATAAGCTTCATGAAGACAACTACAAATCTGTTATTCAGTGCTATGTCTCCAGCATCTAAAAGAACATTACTGTAACCATTTCTGCTGTGTTTTTTAATTTATTTATTTGTTTTTATGTGTGTAACTGAAGATATAAACTTTATTTATAGAGAGAAATTTTAATAATATGATATACTTTAAATTTTATAATTTAATACATTTACATTTATTGTCACAGCTAATGTCTGATCTTATTTTGCCATTTTTTGTGTAATTTCTGTTTTTAAGCTTTCATATTTTTTTCTTGTTCTTTTTTAAATAAAATGTATTTTCTTTGTCTTAATTTTGTTATAATACATATATACATGTATAGTTATAATATAGCTATATGGATAGCTCTCTCATCTATCATCTACATTCTTTTAAAAATCAATTTTCAAAAAAAATAATTGCATTTTTATTAATAAAGAATGGAGTGACAACTTTTTAACCTTCTCTATTCAAATAAGAGTCTTTAAAAGGGCTTTTAAATCATTACTACTCATTTCCTTTTTCTATCTTTATTAACATAATCTGGTTTAGAACCAAAAGTGTTTTAGTTCAGTTATTGTGGTTTATATTAGCTACCTCTACTTTCAACATTTTTGACATTGTTCTTCCCTTAATTTTAATGATTAACTGGCTTTGAAGAGGAATATTTAGCTCTTCACAGCAAAATTTCAGACTTATCTTTCCAAAATTTTTCACAAGTGATGTATCTTTATGTCACATTCAGATATGAATATAAACTTCTCTAATTTGTATTTCTTTGGTTATAGTTTCCTTGAAAACTAGAACATTAAACATTATAATTTAGCATTTAGTGCACAGAAGAAAAGCATAGGGTCAATTGGAATTTTTTTCAATTTTTGAATAAATATCTATAAAATCTTCATCATTGTCATTAAAAATTTCCATGTCGTTATATTTATTCATTGTTTTCTAAATAATATTGTGAGCCCAATATAACCTCCACATACAGCTTTCTTTTTAACTTAAAAAAATTTATCTCATTTTGTTTTTAATAATTGCTTCATTTTCATATTTGATTTCTCTTTTGGTTCTTAGGTTCGTGATCTTCTATTCTTATTTCTTATTTTCTCTTTTCATTTTCATTTTCTTGTCCTCTTAGGTCTACACCTTTAATTCTGTCAGTTATCACCTTATCATTTTTTCCCTTTTCCATAAATGACATGTTTTGACATTCTACTATGATTGCTAAATCATCTTAATAAAAAAATATTTCTAGGATTTTATAATAATTATTTTCTTTCTTTACTTTCAGATTATTCAGATTCATTTTATTTTTCCTTTTTTCCTGTAAGACTCACATTGTTAATGTTTTCAATTCTCTATTCTGCCTTGAAGAGATATCTCTACACTTGATACTTGCCAGCAGAAAAGGTACATTAATTTTTCATTTCATTTACTGTGCAGATCACATCTCTTTCTTAGGTTACTAAGTATAGGCCAGGTTGATGTTTATAAAACGTATTCCAATTCCCAGGCCTAGGGTAGATCTGTTGGAATTAAATGAGATCTCATCTTGGCTGCCTTGTTTTGACACTGAACTGATGGAGAGCAGCAAAAATGATGGTTCTTAATATCTAATATTATCAAGGTTCTTAACGTTTTTATGTCCCACCATAAAAATATGTAATTCATTAGGATTATGTAATTCAGATGCAATGTGCCTCCTCTCACCCTACTTCTGATTTCTATCCTATAGATTTATAGAAGATGATGTCTACAAATTATTATAAACTCTAGGGGTACATAGAGAAAAACATACTGATGACTTTAGACAAAGGCACCAATATAGTGATGTTAATGTTATGCAATGGGAAAAGGATAACTTGTTTTCCTTTCCTTTTTCAATAAGCAAGATTACGTACTTCAAGGAGATAAATAGGTGTTCCTAAATCTAGTACCATCTTACCTACACTTCATATAAATTTCTCTATCCTTTGACAGTAGATTTTTAGATCATCATGGAATTTGAATTATAGCTGACATTTTTGTTTTTCTACATAATTATTGGCATTTTACTAGTAAAGTGAGAAAAACTTTTCAAGGAATAGCTAGCAGTCATTTTCAACATCTGTGTCTGTTCATAATGTTCATTTTTTAAGAGTTATTGATTCAACTGCTGTAAATTTATGCTTTTTCTTGCTGCCAGTACCTGTCATAATACACTGGAATTTTTTTTTTTTACAGTTTTAGTTACATTTTTGCAGGTGGTGAACACACAAAGAAAACTTGTGAAGAAAACAGCCTATAAAATGTGAAACTCCCTAATTGCCTGTTTAGGTTTTAGATAGCCAAAGCTATTCATATCACATTCATAACTTTAGATCCTTTACAGGCTTCTACATTAAATGAAGATTAATAATATTGAAATTAAACTCTGATACTTTGATGACTGATGTTGCTGAGTCTAAAGTCTGTTTCTCTGAAAGTGAGGATGAGAAAGATCACCTTCCTAGTAAATACTGAAAAATTTACTAATTAATAAAGCATATGTTTGAAATGTGAAATATGTTACCCTGAGGACTATATCTCGACTCCAGGAAAGCCTACACATCACCTAATATAGGTGGGTGGAAATGTCAGATACAACAATCACTATAGCAACAGCAGCAGGAAGAGTTAATTCTGTTTTCATCTTGCTTAATAACAGAATGCCACTGGCTGGCATTAAAGATACCAGCAGCTCCCTCCTAGGAAAAAAAAAAAAAAGAAACAAAAAACAAAAAACAAAAAATTGGCAAGGCAATGACAACAGCTGCACAAACACCAGAAAATAAAGAGAAGTGTTATCTCTCTTGATCCCCAGCCCCAAATGTTTAAACTATGTAAAGCTGTACACATATTGTTTTTAAATATATTATCTACCAATTAAATTATAAAATCTTTATACACTCAATGTGAAGGAATGGAAAGAATGGTGATAATTTTATTATCAGAACATATACTAGCATATTGCCATTTTAGTGGAGACAAATCATCAGATTAAAACTAATTATGAACCAAAACACATCTGGTGTGTGTATCCATATCTCACTATGTCCTTATTACAACACCCTGTGGATGGCACTGGAGCCCCAGCTTGTGATAGACTCCTATTTCTTAGGTACGATTGTATTCTCAGTGTCTACAATTCTATCAGCATATAGTAGTAGGTGCTCAACAAATGTTTGTTAAGTAAAGTAATATATTAGTGTGATGCTATCAATAAGAAAAGAAAATATTGTTGCTAAATTTCTTAACTGAAGTTGCAGTAAAAGGAGATAAAACAAATCGCAGTATCTTTCTTGGTGTAGTCCAAATTGTCCTGCTTTTATCTGCACATTCACTTAAGCATTAGGTTGTAATATTATTATAGTAATCATATAGTAATGCCAAATAAGAGGGATTGCTATTTTTCATAACAGTGTCTTGATATGTAAGTAGGGCAGAAAAGTGGCACTTTGGTATTCCTTACTCATATTAGAGATGCTACCATGAAATTTAAAAAAAAAAATGGGACTTTGGGGTCTTGAGTTTACCTAAAATGAAAAATCTCTGTTTAGTGATTAATTTTTATCTAATGATGAGCCCAATTTGGATATTTCTAGTAACTTTTGCCAAGACTGCCAGCTGAAAAGACTCTGTTTTTCCTCTGAATACGGCACTTAATTTGCTTTTTAAAATAAACTATTTATTTTAGAACAGTTTGAAATTTATAGAAGAGTTGAGAAGCTAGTAGAAAAAGTTTTCCCATATATGCTATAACCAGTTTCCTCTATTATTAATATCTTACCTATATGGATATGGTACACTTGTCACCACTAATGGACAAATATTTATACATTATAATTAACTAAAGTCCACAATTTTTTAGATTTCCTTAGTTTTTACCTGACATACTTTTTCTGTTTCATGATTCTATATAGGACATCACTTTACATTGTCTTCATGTCTCTTTATGCTCCTATAGCTCTCAAAGTTTCTTAGACTTCTTATTTTTGATGAACTTGATAGTTTTCAGAGCATTGTTGGGTAATTTTAGAATGTCTCTCAACTGGGATTTGTCTGATTTTTTTTTATGATTAGACTGGGGTTATTGGTTTTCAGGAGGAAGACCATGGAGCTAAATGCCATTTTAATCACAGCATATCAAGTATACATATTATCACCATGACTTAAAACTGTTGATGTTGACTTTGATTTGGTTGAAGTGGTGTTTGTCAGATTTCTTTGTAAAGTTACTCATTTTGACTCCCCTTTCCATACTGTACTATTTGGAAGGAAGTCACTGTGTGTAGCCCACACTTAAGCAATGGGTAGTTGTGCTGCACTTTTGAGAGGCTGGAATAGTATCATAAAATACTTAGAATTCTGCATAGAGAGTTGTTTATCCCCTACCATTCATTAATTTATATAATGAATTATATATATGTGTATATGTGTGTATATACATATATACATACATATGTATATGTATATACATATGTGTGTATGTGTATATACATATATATATATACATATATCAGTATGGATTTATAGATATTTACTTTATAATTTGGATTATAATCCATTAATACTTTGCTGCTCAAAGTTTTCCAGTTTTTGAGATTGAGAGCTCTTTTAATTGGATACCATGTCTTGTTGAGATACCCCATCATTGTGGGATTTGATTTTGTTTTTGAGCACATTCTTATTTTCTTGCACTTACATAGCCTTTTTATTTCTACATTCAATTGTTTATGTCAAATATATTGTACATTGAGATAAGAAGAGATATATTTTTCTACTTTTCTATCTATAATAGGTGAGTATTAACTATTTGTTCAATAACTCTATGTTAAGTGAAATGTTAAGTTTATGGGAAAATACATGCAACTATTTAATTGTGGCCTTTAATATTAGTTATTGTATCTGGAAATGGAAAATATCTATAAAGGTGAAGATCAGTGAATTACTTTATAAAATGTGATTTGAAAAAAAATTTTTTAAATGAGGTATTATTTTTTGTTGCAAGAGTCTAACATCAGTACTATGTTGAAAGTATAAAATTTCTAGTGAAATTTGTCAACATATCAAATGTTTTTGGCTTGACGGAAAACTTGTTTTCAGATTGTGTTTCAAATTCTATGTGTCAGTATTTTACTACTTACTGTATATTTTCTTATAATTATTTGAAAAATATATACATATATATGGGAAAGAATCAGAATATGACAGGAGCCCATGCTGACATCACGTAAGCTTTCTTCTTTTAAAGGATATAATGTATGCAGGTTTTACCAATGCCCATATTTTATACTCAGATGACATTTTAAAAAATATCCATTTATTCTCTCAAGTTGTGACATAAGTAGAGATCTTTGCTGGATAACGAATTTCATTTGCCTGATTTCTATCCTTGTAAAATTCTATAGAAATCCGTTAACAATGTTGACTGAAGATGATGATGATGACAAGGATGATGGTAGTACTATTGAATGCTTATTTTTGTCAATGACAATGTTAATCTTATAAATCTCTCAACAATTCAAAAATGCAAGCACCTTCTCCCATTATATAAACAATATAATGAGAATGTAGAGACATTAAATAACTTGTCCTGGGTCATATATCTAATGTGTGATGGAAGCAGAATTCTAACCAATGTTCATCTGACCATAGAGTATATATGCTCAACTACATCATAATTCCTCACCTCTGTGCATTTTGTTTTTTGAGAATACTAGAGATAATGTCTTTTAGATATTTCTTTCCTTTACCTCTCTGTTCCCTCCACAGATTTTCTTTCCTAGGAAGTTGCCCATTGCTGACAGCTCACAACTAAGAATGTGATTCAGCTTCAGGCCCTTTAATCTTAGAAACAAAAACAATAAGTGTATTTTAGCTCTCTTTTGTGATGACCCAGATGTTTCTTAATGGTGCCCTGTCATGTTGTCACCAGTGCCAAGGGCTGACTAGGCAGGCTACTATTGTCAGTTGACTGTCTATCTTTTTAAATATCTGAATTTCTGGGCTATTTTGAGGCATATAAGTTAACATATTGTTACAGAAATATCGAAATTCCATCCTTGCCAAGTAGTATTAATTGTAAAGTAAAATGTAAACATCGCAGCTATGTAGTCTTTCTCCTCAGTAATTAGGAAAATAGAAAAGTAAACATCTATTTCTTATATGACAGATTAATGCGTAAAATGATGATAATGATATTTAACAACTACTGAGCATAAATATGTGCCAGGAACTGTGTTCAGTGCTTTATATGCATTATCTCCTTTAGTCCTTAGAGCAGCCCTATGAGATAGGAGCTACTTTGAATCTCATTTTAAAGAGAACACTGAAACTTAGGAAAATAAATAACATTCCCTAGGATATTCAGCTTGTAAGTTACAAATAATTTATTTGACCCTTGCCCATGCTTTTAATCATTATTTAACATGTTCTTCCTGACAGAATAACAGTTTTAAAGGATTTATAAATCTCAGGTCACAGTTTCAAAATTTCCATCTCTACCAATCTTTATAAATGATTCTCTCTCTGGTCCCATTAACAGAGACCACAGCACTGGTCAAAACCATGATGGGAACCCTGGCTGCTAGCTATTTACTGTCTCAGAGAAAACAGAATGAGAGAATGTGAAGATTCATGTCCTATTCATATGAATGTCAAAAAATAATAAAATATTGATGTTCTGATCATACATGAATTTTTACTATTTGGTATAATCAAAATCATATACATAATCATACATAATTATGAGTTATAAAAACTTAAATGAACTCTCATGATCTAACTACTAAATTTAAGAAACAGAACTTTGCTAGTATGATTAGGTTTTTTATTTCTTTCCCTTCTTATCTCATTGTACCCTTACTGCCCCAGTGATAATAAATATTTTTAATTTTGTGCTTATCATTCCTTCCTTTAAAACTTTTCTTCACATAGGCTTATCATAAGATATATAGTCTTTAATTTTGAATTTTATCAAATGACATGAAGTCCACTGCAACTTGCTTGCACTCAACACTTTGTAAGACGTATTCATACTATTGCACGTATTTGAGTTCATTAATATTAACTGGTGCAAAATATTCCATTTTCTGAACATAATATACTTTTCATGTTGATAGGCATGTTTGTCATTACTAGTTTTTTGTTAATACGACCGGAGCTTCTATGAGCATTCTTTTACAAGCCCCTGATTTAGAAGATTTAGGTACTCTTTTGGAGGAAATGAAATGCTCATTGTTTTACTTTTCAACTCCTTTAGATAAATTTCAGCGTTTCCGAATGTACAAACTTACAGTATAGTACTATTTTCCTAAATGATGTTACCAATGGTAGCATAAGAGTTCTCAATAAGCCACAATTTTGTGATGCTTGATACTATGAGATTTCTAAATTTTTGACAAGTTATTGGGCAAAAATAATATACAATATGATTTTATTTAAATGTTTCTAAGTATTAATAAGTTTGAGCACCTTTACATATTTTTAATCATATGTATTTCCTCTGAGGTGAATATCTATTAATATTTATTTACTATTTTATCTATTTAATGTCTATATACTCATATACTAATTTGTATAAGTATTTCATATATTCTGATTGCTAATCATTTGCCAATTGCATATTGTGCACAAATATATTTTCTCAAATTTTTGTTTGCATTTATACTTTTTTTATGTTGAATTTTGAAAAACAGAAGTTTTAATTTTAATACAATTAAATATACTAATATTTTAAAGTGAGATTTTAGTTTGAGGTCATAATGATATTTCTCTATATATTTTATAATAGATATTGTCTGTTTTCTGAAAGTTTTATACTTTGACTTTTATGTTTAATTTTAAAATTTAAAATTATTTTTGTAGATAAACATATTAATTTTTAATGTATTTGCTCATTTTCCTAGTTTCTTTTCTTTGCAAGTTTGTTAGAACTGACTTATAATCATAATGACTAGATATTTTCTTTGTAAGAACATTTTAAATTAATACTTAATTTTTAATGTTCATAGTTCTATTTAAGCCTTCATTTCTTCCTCAGTAATCTTTGGAAAGTTTTACTTTTCAAATTTGTTCATAGCATCTTCTCTTAATCCTCTATTAGACCCGGGGTTATGTACTTTCTTTTTTTTTTTTTATTTTAACGACTAATTTTTTAGAGCAGTTTCAGATTTGTCATATAATTGAGAGGAAGGTAAGAGATTTCTCTTATACCCTACACATGCATAACACTGCTCTCTCCCATTATTGGCCTTACCAGATTGGTACTTTTTTCTTTTTAACCAAGAATGAACCTACACTGACATACCACAGTCACCTAAAGTCCATAGTTTACATTAGAGTTTACTCTCGGTGTCAAACATTCTATGGGTTTGGACAAATGGATGATGATATATCCATCATCATAATTTTATACAGAATATTTTCATAATCCTAAAATTCCTCTCTGCTCTGTGTGTTCATCTCCCCTTTCTCTTTTCAAACACTCCATAGTTTTGTCTTTTCAACTCCTTTGAGTAAATTCCACAAAACATGATGCCAGAATTATTTGGTAAGAGTTTTATAAGAAACTATAAAACTGTCTTCCAAGGTGGCTCTGTCATTTTGCATTCCCATCAGCATTGTATGAGACTTCCTGTTGCTATACATGCTTGCCAGCCATTGGTATTTTCAGCGTTCCAGATTTGGGTCATTCTAATAGGTGTGCAGTAGTATCACATTGTGTTATATGTCCTTTTATTTATTATTAATATATATTTCGCCTCATCCCTTTTATGCATCAGTCTTATAGGGTTTTATGTATTTTATTAATTTTACATTTAAATATTAACATTTTTATTTATATAGTAATGTAAATTTAGGTGACAATCAGTTAACCAAAGTCTTATTCACCATTTCTTCCTTCATCTTAGATCTTCCGAGATAATTTTTTTTTTCCTGAAATATATCCTTAATCCTTCCTTTAGTGTAAAACTATTGGTAGTAAACTCTGTTTTTTTTTTTTTAGTTACAAAGCTTTTTTTTTTAAAAAAAAAAAAACTGTTATTCTTAACATAAATTTTGAGAGCACACACTTCTAAGTTGACAGCTATTTTTTGTTCAGCACTTTGAGGTTTTTATTCCGCTGTCTTCTGGTTTCTGTTGTTGCCGTTGAAGAGTTTAGTTGTCATTTTTTGTAAGTGCTGTGTCTTTTCTTTCCATTTTTAAGATCTTTGTAATACATGATCTGCAGTTTCATTGCAGTCTATCTAGGTGTGGATTTCTTTCTTATTCGTGCTGCTCAATAGATATTGCATCCTCTGGTATTACAATATTTGTTAAATCATAGTTTCATGAGTTTGAAAATTATCAGCTATTGCATTTTTGAATATTTGTGGGTTTTTTTTCATTATTATTTCTATTCTCTTCTGCTTTGATACTGGCTATTCTACACTTTAACAAATTTACTTAATATATTTAAAAAGTTACAGTTGATTCTTTTTCAAATCTCTTTGGTCAGTTTGGGTAGTGTCTTGACTCTACTTTTATTATATTTTCATTGCCTTTAAACATTTGATACATAATTATTTTATATCTGTATCTGAAAATTATATTATTTTAAGTTTTAGAAGTAAAAGTATGATATTCTTCCTATTTAACCTTTTAGTCATTGTAACATTTTCCTCTATGATTGATGATATTTGATCATTAGTTCATATAAAGTTTATGTTAACTTTTGGGAATCTGGACACCTGTATTTGGGATGCTTCCTGAAGAGAATTTCCATTTGCTTCTGTGTGGCTCCAGGAGGTGTTCCTGTCTAGAGGCCATTTCAGCCCCCTTCCAAGCTGTTTTAATACAAAAGGTCAAAGTAGAGTCACTTGAATTGTGGATCTTATCCAATATCAACCTTTACCAATGCTTCAAAAGGTAAAAGCAGTATCTTGCAGAGAATTAACATTATTTTTCTGGAAATACTCAAACACAGTTTTCTATTAATATTATTCTTCTTTTTATGCAATTATACATATCTAGTTTCTGATTAACAGATGGTATCTTAAAAGTATGTGGAAACACTGTTTTTATAGAAAGTTGATTCATTTTGGGACTCCCCAGTTTTATATTCAATTACACAGATTAAATTACTGACTTTTCTTGTTATCCAGCCAGGCATACTTCATAAATATATAAATTCCAGGTTCATTTTTAATAAGCAACCTAGAAACACCAGGTACATGCCAACTGATTAGAAATTTTTGTTTTTGTTTCTGTTTGTTTTGATAGGGACCCTCCTTAAACTTTCTGCTAGTAAACACTATGAGCATGTTTACCAGGAGGCTGGGTCTGGGACGATCATTTCCTTTAGGATCTTCTTGTATAGGAATGAGTGAGGTATAGGTTGCTCCTTCTCGAAGTTGTTTTTAGGCTTATTCAGAGATTCTTGCTGCTGGTCCAAAGTTTAGATCTTAATGTATTACTGATTGCAGCCTTTACCTTCAAGCTAAATCTCCTTTATTGAATACTTATTGTTTGCAGCTCTTGTTTTTAGCAAAGTCTTCCTTCTTTATTTTGTAGGGAGATGGGTGGCTTAGGGGGAAGTGAGCTCTTAGAGAATTATCCCACTTTATGCAAGCCCAACATTAATTATATTTTATGAAGAGTATAACGTCTTTTAATAGGATAGTTTCTCAGGAATATCTAGAGCCCTTATTGATGAAAACTTATCCAAAATATAAACTATGACCATTCAAGAGTGTGATCTATGTATAAAATCACTTTGCAGTTATAATAATCATCAGTAATAGACATTTTTAGCATTTTATTTGTGGACTTCAAAGCTTCTCAGTCACATTTGCTTAAATAAGCTAAGTCATTCCTGATGGCTTTGTGTCAGGTTGTATGCCTGTCTACAATTTGGATGTGTACTAGTTGAGTCTTGCCAGGGTTCTGGTATCCCCATTCAGTCTCAGCAGAGTGATGATAAATTCAGTACTACGTTTGATCACTAGTAATAGTTAGGACTGTGATCTACTGTGATAAACAAGATGAGATAGGAAGAACTTCCTGGGAAGCTGTGGAACGTTATCAGGAAATGCTGTGCATCTCTCATATAGTAAGTAGTCTGCTGAATAAACTGCAAACTCTGTAATACATGGTTGAAGGGAGATCTGCCTTTGCTACAAATCAGAGTAATGATGGCAAACCCAGCACTAGCAGCTTCCACTCCAGTAAAAAATCATTGTCTCAAGGCAGATTTAGTTTATACACACAGCACTTACCAAGCAAGCTTTCCCTTTATTTTCTTTTAAAAATAATGACATTGTAATCAGTGTATCCTACCTGAGGAGTCAAGATTTTTTTTTCAATGCACTTAAATCCCTTTTGACATAATGTGCACTGTTAATATGAGAACAATGATGCTGTAATTCATAATAATGGATTTCAATTAATTTTGAAAAAGCATAACTAATATAGCATTAAAGTGACTTTCCCAGAGAAATGTACCATGACTCCTTGCCCCTCCCTATGTAAAAACCACATATAAATCTTTTTATAAGAAAATAAAACATTCTCCTTTCTGGTTATAATTTTTTAAAAGTTGGAATTTTGTTTTATGTAACCATAATACTTCAACTGTTGAAACTTAAAAAGTTTCCTCTATTGTAATTCCTATTTTACAGTATCTGTAGGACGCAGATCAAATACGTGTCTTTCAGGGCTTTTTCTAGACTGTCTTCAGCACAGGAGATCTTACTCATCCTACCTATAATTCCAAGAACATGGTCATATTCAGGCTGCTGCACAATCTGTCAGAATCACAGATGAGTCACAGATGTGTGCTAAGTAATTACTGCCTGTTTTAATTAAAATTAGCTTGCAACTCTTTAAGCCAATTAATATCTTTGTGGTTGGCCTTAATTGTATTACTGAATAACTTCTAATGAAGCATGACAATTTATTCATTTTATTGTAGAGTGACACTTTTCTCTTTTACTATTAAAAATGTCATAAAGTTTCTCTGTGCTCCCTCACAAATAGATGGTTGAAGTGGTACATATAATTTTTTACTATCTCTGAAATGACATTTTCCACACTCAGAAATGAGAATTCTATTATTTCTAATATTGTTTAATAATTTTCTTGGAATTCTCTACTGAGAAGGTAAAAAATAACAATTTGTCAGGATCAGAGAACAGTTTACAAAGGTCAAAACCAATTCATAACATTATACAAGATGTTGCTGTCTCATTTTTTAATAAGCCTTCAATTTCAACTATTTTTGTAAAATTGAACAAACAGCTAAAATATTATTCTCTTCAGTCATGTTTCTGGCATGAAGTAAGGATTTCATCAACTCTGAAAATCTTTGAACCTTATTTTAACTAATATTAGGTTATGGTGCCAGTCTTGTGGGTTTTTTTTTTTTTTTCATGTTTTATTGGCCATAAGTGAAAAGAATAAGAATGGGTTGTAAGAGATAAATTCTTCCTAGTATTTACATTTAATTTTCTCATTCTATGAGTATTATTGCAGATACAACTGTTAACTACACATGTTTCTATATTTTTTAAAATTTATTTTTAGAAGAAATGGGAGCCAATAGAGCAATGATAATATTAATGCCTTATCTCATCAATTGATATTTCAAGTTAATAGTTTTCTATCAATGAAATTTTTCAATAACTTCACTAATCATATTTGAGATATTAATAAATACATGCTATGCATATGTGGAAAAATATCACAAAGCAAGTATAATTTACTTTTTCAACTCAGCACGAATTTTAATTTAAGAACAATGAAAAGAAGGAGAAATTGTCTGGTCAGCAGGAAACCTACATGACACCAAGAAAAGTCCTCACATACTGCCAGTGTTTTGGTTTGGTTTACTTTTTATCCTTAAGGAGGACAAATAGTTAAGTAAATAAAATTGCTTCTCCTGAAAGCGACTGTCCAGTTAACAGTGGTTGGTGCCATCATCTGCAGCACTGTGGAGTTACAAAGAACATAGACTCCTGCTAGATGTACTGAGCATCAAATCCCAGTCCCCATACTTATTAATTCATAGGCCAGTTTCCTAACCTGTCTCATGTACATAATTCACTCAATATATAATTTCTACCAGCTCACATAAGGTTGTCATGAGCATTATATGAAACTATATGCTCATAGTATTTATCATAGGGCTAGTACATCAACTCAATAAATGGTAGCTAGCAGCATTTTTAAAATTTAGGATACAGATCCACAAGTTGAAAAATAAAACATAAACAAAAACAAAAAATAGTTCCTACTAAGTCTGTGTGTGGAAATAACACTGATAGAAGTTTCTTAATTCTGTAGCATCTAAGTTTCTGGATGATGTCCGCTTTCATCTATATTTACTTGTCCTGTCCAATTTCAAAATTCTCAACATCTCCTAAAAGCTACCAGTGTGTACTATCTGATCTGGTGACATATTTCATCAGTACCAAAGAAAACTGAATTTTATAATGACAAGGCAGAAGAGCTTTCACACAACTTTTTAAAACTTTCTGCTTATGAAGACTTTTTTGCTCTTCCATTTAGCTCGGTCACTGCCTTTCTCCACTGCGTTACCAGAAATCATCATTACCAGAACCTTCTGGAAGTATTATCTTAAATAATCACAATAAGAATTTGTTTGGGCAGAAAGGTGTTTCTTTGAGTGTGTTGGGGCTTTTTGATCATTTTTTCTTTGTTCTTTTATAACACTGAAGTCAATACTAGCTTGCATTGTTGTTTGACATTTGAAAGACTCTAAGTTGTACGATAATAATTCATCACTACTTTTGATTCTTCTCCCCCATGTCATTAGTAGCTTTCTCTTAAGCTCATCTTTTACAACAAAACACACAGGAGAAACTGTAAAAGAAAAAGCAGAAAGTAGATAAGAATATGAGCCAAAAAACTTGACTCTAATCTTAGAGCTCTCATCAGTCAGTTCTGTCATTTTAGAAAAGACTTAATTTCTTAGATATAAGTTGTTTACCTCTAAAATCAAGGGTTGGAAGAAATAATCCAAAAGTTCCTTTTCCCTCTATGATTCTAAATGCCATTATATTTTGGTGCAGTTTATAATATATGCTACTTACTTAACAAAAAATAACTGGTGTGGAACTTGTGGAACTTCTTAATAAGTAATTATTAAGGTAGACTGCATTGAAGTAAATTGCTCAATATGAAGTTCATTACCATGCAGCGTCACAGAATGCTACCCTTCAAAGTAATAAAATGGAAGATAAAAATTTTGTGAATATTCTAGGAACACTTGATAGCAAATGGTGAAGTAAATTCACATTTTACTGACATGAAAAAGGTACACATTTTTACGCAGTCAATAGGCAATATGAACAGATTTAATAGTCCCGAGACGAGTTTCATAAATAGGTGGATTGAAAGTCTGAAGTGCAATTGCAGATACTGTACTGTATAAAGTTGCATGGTGTTGGACACTACTAGAGCATGCAATTCTAAGCAATTAGGCAAGACTCAGGTAGATGAAAAATGCCCATTCTATATATTGCTAAAATAGCACTGTCCCCATTTAAAAAAAAAATTGACTCATTAAAAGGTAAACATAAAAATGAGCTCATTTTGAATGATTGATTAGAAATACAAATATAAAATTGCCCTGTATTTAGATTTTTTAAATCTTGTAAAATTCATGGAAAGAAATTCATCATTGTTGAGGAGCAAAGAACTTGATTTTGGTAAGTTCAAAAGGCAGAGTGAATGAACGGAAATAGTTTCCACTTGGAGCACTCGACTGCTGATCCAAGGGAAATGAATTTAGAAACAAGATTCCCAATGGCTTTGAAAGACCATATTTTTATTCCCAAGGAGGTATGACTAAGTAGTTCAATTAGAAATAGATATGTCCACTGGAGAAAAAAAAAATTTTGTTTAAACTCTTGTTTCTCCTGTTGGGTTTTGTGAAATGTGAGCATTTTCTGTTATAAAAAATTTCAGAGTCAATGAGAATGAAGTTCCTTTTTGCATTATAAAAGAAGGAAAAAACTTTTCAGGTTAACTTCCAAAGGATATTTAAAATCCATATTAATGAAAATATGGAAAGAATTTTATTCTGTGAACCTTTCAACTCCATTTAAAAACATCTCTAGTACCATGGCATCTAATTATCACTCCTACAGCTCTCTCTCTCTCTTTTTTTTCCCCCCTAGGAGTTCAAAGCAATTTGCATAGTTAACTCACTTTGACAGAAAAAATCATTTAACAGGATAAAAGAAACTGAGGCACATAAAAGTTAAAAAGTTTGGTCACTATTATATCAGTGATGAATGAATTAAATTTATCACTTGGTGTAAAGAATAAGGTGATGAGATTGAATCATATTCTTTCACTTAAGTTCTGTGCAATCTTGGAAAATGACTTAATGTCTCTGAACCTCATTAATTCTGTCTAAGGTTGAATAATCTTTCCTGTTCAGAGTTACTACTAGGTTTGGGGGTATTGAAAGAATATATATTAGAAGTTTTGCTAATTATAAAATGCTACGGTTACAAAATATTTTATTCTTAACTCTTCTACTGCAGTCTTTCAAAGATCAATTATTTTTCTGATACCTGAACCAAGAAGTATGAATGCCTCATGTTTATTGTACAGTACAATTTGATGTACATGTAGTCAGACTATTTCCCTATTATACTTCATAATGGAACTAAAAACCCCAGTCTTAAGCATAGTGTGGTTGAATCTTGAGAATGAAGCTTAACAGGACTTGTGTTGCCTGGAGCAGAGGAGAGAACCTTGACAAAGTACAGACAAATCACTGAGGAGGACCACGAGTCCAGATTAAAGCAAAATCAATCATCAGATATCAAGGGCAAGTATAAAAGGATAATTAAGTGGCAGAGCAAAAGGTCAGGAACTGAGGGTACCAGTAACAGGTCAGAAAAGAGTGCAAAACAAGCTGAAGCAATGAAGTTCCAGGTGTGGGCCCCGAACACTTAGAGACCAAGAAATCTATGAATGTTGACTTCATGGCACAGGAATAGCTCAGTTCAAAAGTATAATATAACCTAGACATTAGCAACTATGCATATTAAAACCAAGGAAGGCTGTCAAAAAAATTTAGCTTTCTTCCAATTAAGAATAATATTAACTATTCATAATTTTGTGAGGGTGTCACATTATCAATGTCTAGTCTGAAACAGTGGAAGGGGGTAGCATTAATTGAAATCAAGTAAAAGTATGTTAAACTTTGTATTCTGTTTTTCTAAGGTGAAAAATCACTTTGCAAATACTGCATATTTTATTTAGAAATATACAAAGGTCTTTGTGTAATAGTGCTGGTTAAATACGGAACTAAGCTAATATATTTAACACATATTTAAAACATGAGAAGTCTGCTTCATTCATTCATTCAGTCATTCATTCTACATATGTATACTGAGTGTGTACTATGTCCCAGGTATGTACACAAGAAATATAGGCCTGAATTTATATTCTTTTAGACTGATGACTTTAAATGAGTTATAGCATGTTTTGGAAATGTATAAAATAACATCAAAGATCAGAGAAGTACATGTATCTGAAGAAGCTGAAGTTCGGCAGGAGATGTATTATAAGAATATAGTGTAGTTAGAACTAAGGATACACATGCCTCATCTACATTATATAGTTTTTAATCCCTTATTGCTATAAAAAACTTTATGGCCCTTCTATTACTCCGTAGTAATAAATAAAACATATAGGAATAACCAAATAGAAGAAATTGATATTGATTCTTACTGTGCTCCACTTCAAACACAGAAAGTCTTCTAATAATAAACTTTATATATGTGAATAAATACAGTTTCAAACAAATTAATGGATCAAATCAAATATAAACCAATATATGAAAAGAAAAATTTTTCTCAGTAATTTTTTGAATAGCAATAATATTGTTATTCTGAGGTTCACACACATACATAGTATAGGAGAAAGTAAATGAACAACTAGGAGACATTAAAATTCTATCATGCCTGGGAGCAGTTAAATCAGCCTTCTCAATGTGGAAGAAAGGAGATACAGATGTTGTTCAGAAGAGGTTATGTAAAAAGCACTAAACATTAGTCCTCTTCATCTGCAATTTCACTTTTCAGTTTCAGTCACCTGTGGTCAACCATAGTCCGAAAATATTACATGGAAAATTCCAGAGATAAATTATTCATGTTTTAAATTATGAATTTAGTAGCATCTCACTCCATCCCTCCTGAATTATCTCTTTATTCAGCTGAATACACTGTATAGGCTACCTGCTCATTAGTCACTTAGTAACTATCTTGGTTATCAGATTATCAGATTGGTGATGAGAGAGAGAGAGATTGAGAGAAAGAGAGACCATATTTACATAATTTTAATTACAGTATATTGTTATAATTGTTCTATTTTATTATTAGTTATTGTTGTTAATCTCTGTCTATGCCTAATTTATAAATTAAACTTTATCATAGACTTGTATAATACCTACAGGTTGAATACAATCCTCAACCCATCCACTGGGGGTATTGGAATGCATCCCTTGTGGATGAGGGGAGATTGCTATAATCCTGGATTTGAATTTTGATTATCAATGTGATCTACTCCTGAGATATTTTATTCTTATTGATACTGTAGCAATTGAGCAGGTCCAGTCACCTGACTATGTTCTTGATACAGACATACCTTGGAGATGTTGTAGGTTCAGTTTCAGACCACCATATCAATAAAGAAGATATAACAATAAAGTGAGTCGCAGAAATTTTTTGGTTTCCTAGTACATATAAAAAGTATGTTTATACTTTACTATAGTCTATTAAGACATAATGCAATAGCATTATGTCTAAAAAAATGTGGATACTTTAATTTAAAAAAAATACTTCATAGCTAAAAAATGCTAGTTCCTTCAGTAAACTGTAACCTTTTTGCTGGTGGTTGCCACAAACCTTCATTTTGTAAAAGATGCAATATCTTCAAAGTGCAATAAAGCAAAGCATGATAAAGTGAGGTATACCTGTATATTATTTTCCAGTAAAAGAAAGCAGAATTCGTAGAGAAAGGATCAACTCTAAATCTTGGGCTTGTCATATCAGATGACCCATTAAGGTCATATTGAAAGACTCTAGGCATCAACTTGAAAGAAATAATATTAACCAAAATGGGGAAATTTAAGATTCAAAATAATCATAATCATAATCATATTCATAATTGGTTGAACTTTATCAATATCTTTAAATTCATGAATTTCTTTGTTAGCAAAAAACTAATTGTTTATCTTCAAAGAATGAAACAGAACCAATTTGTTAAGAAAACTGGTAAATAAAGGCAAAGAATCAAGAATTTATCCTGTTGTTTTTTTTTTTTCTTTTTGGTGTGAATTCTACCACTAGGTAAACTAATAGTGGATAAGGAGGAAGTGTCTCTTTGTTAAAGTGTTCTAACAAATAAAAAAATATATATCATTTTGTAAACCCAGCACATTAATGGATACAGACATTGCTCATTAATAACTACTAATACCACAAAAAGTAAGACTGACAAACACTGTCAACCTTCTGAGGAAAGAATGCACTACCATCATCAAGAGATCAGACCTGAGTTGGATGAAACCTCTAGATCCAGCTGCCAATTTGTGGGAAATACGGAAGATCCAGCAACATATAGAACAGCACTGTGAGAAAATTCCAGACCATGGGAAACTCTACAGGTCAAATGACCTAGATTTTTCAACAGATGAGTTATAAAGAAATGAAAGGGAAGAAGGGAAAATTAAAAAGATATATCTTTTTTTTCTTTTTTAAGACCAAACTAGAGGGATAAACACATGGGTGATATGACCAAACTAGAGGAATAAACACGTGGGTGATAAAACTAAATTAACTCAAGGAATTAACTATTTGAATTCATGATAATAGTTATTTTTGCATGGAGAGAGGTTTGAGATCAAGATGAGGCACAGCTCTGGAATCACTGACAAATTCCTAGTTCTTGTCCTAGGTGGTAGTCATAAGGGTGTTCACTTTATAATAACTCATTACATTATAAAGTTTTCTTGTCTTTTGTGCCTGTATTTTATTTTATAAATTTAAAAAGAGAACAAAACATCAAAATGGCATAGCCTATTATCAAAACATGCTATTAAGCTTGGCTACCTTGTTTATTAGTATATGGTTGTTACTTGTAATTACTCTCATTTTTAGGAGTTTAATGGAAAATTTTAATCCTGAATATGCAACAATTTAAAAATAGAGTGATAAGATTGCTAGTAAGTGCCAGGTGATAGACATAAAAGTAGAAATAATATCTTTAGGTTGAATGTCTTGAGAACCTGGTTCATATTACTTTCATAATGCCACCTTGGATTTACACTTTTCAATACCCAACTTCCTTGTTAGTGGAAGACTATCTGTGATCAAAAATCATGACTCCACCAGAAAGCTGAGACTCTATAAATCACCTCCACTTATATAAAATGAAATCTACTGATGATGGTTCACAGACCTCATCTTCAGAGAACTGTGGGGCAAAACTTTTTTTATTATTATTTTTTCCCTTTTTTCCCCATAAGTTATCTTTGATTATTATATATTTTATTCATATTTGTTTAGCAAACTTAGCTGTGGTTAGGGCATGAGGCAAGAAACTTCCTTTCAAACAGGTGTTTAATGTTTTAATATTACAGGTCATGGCTCTGTTTGTTTTATGTATTTTCATTAAACATTGTGCCTTTGGAATCAGAATAAAAATTTATAAATCAAATGCATACTTTAGTAGTTTTATTGTAAATGAAGAATAACTTAGATGGATGAACTCAGTCACCAAACATATTTACCTTAATGCCGAGAAATAAAAGTTGTTTCAAGTTATTTTTTATGTCATTGTATATTTGTATATCAGAAGAATTTATTGGTAAATAATAAAATGACTGCTGTAAAGATAGGTGGCAATTTTGAATATAACAAAATATTTTAATGTTTTTCAAGAGTATTCCTACATGAAGATGACAGGCTATTGGGAAATAAAACAGTACTCATGAGTGAATTCTTTACATTTTTGTTTTATCTTAACTGTTTAACCACAGTTTCAAGTTACTTTGTTTCTAAGTACTATGTATTTTTTATCAGTTAATTAAATCACATATTAAATAATAATGATATTAATTTGACATCTATAGTAATATAATATTTATATTTAAATATATAAAGAATATAATGTATACATCATGGCAAGATTAGAAATATATTTATTATGCTACTGTGTATGTCAACTAAACTAATAATTTCAATCACTAGATTTAGTCAGAAGTAAACAACTATTGAAGAAAAAATCGACTCCATATTTCAACCAAAATTTTTCCAGATTTTTTTGTGGACAATTGAAAGCATTGTCCTAGGAAAAAACAAAGGCAATAAATCCACAAAAACCTTCATCATATTTCTCCTCTGCTCAACAGTGTGTGTGTGTGTGTGTGTGTGTGTGTGTGTGTGTGTGTGTGTGTATAGATATATCCTTTTGTTGTTTTCTAGGCCGTGAATGTATATAAAACATGTTTCCTAGTGCCTGACATGTGCTGAATAGCTGTAGCTATAAGAGAAACACCTCTTATTTTGTAATCGTCAAGATCCAAATCCCAGCTCATAACACCGAGCCAATGATTAATTTCAAAAGAAGAAAACCTTTTTCTTCCCTAAATTAATAGCAATTAAAATCAGCAATTATTTGTAATTTAAGCAATTCACATCCAGGCTGTCTAATGTTAAGATCACCTGAATAGGGATTATATTAACCGTAGTCTCTTCTTTAATCAATCTTTATCTCTCGTTAAGAAATTGTAGAGCTCTGATTTCTAAAATCTCTACTAGTTACAAATTCAGTAGGTTACTAGTGTTCTATAAACTGAAAACTATTCTCTTTTGTGCTCATACTTTCTTCAAAAACTTGACCCTATTATTTAGGGTTTAGAGATTATAGTCCCCTTACTTCTGCTCTCAAAGGGTCAATCTTAATAGCATATAATTAGTAAATTCTTTGGTAGTTTCTTAAATTTAATAGTTTTAAGAGTACTTTGATCTTATTATTAGTAAATTGCTACTTACAAATAAATTAGACATTATACCCCATGCCCCGATGCTTTAAAGGCAATCCAGACTGATTCTAACCACAGGTTAGAACCTCAAGAAGGAATGTAGTAGTTGGACATTAAGAACCTAAATTGCAAATATATTCACTTCCAATTTATGTGTTATTCCTATGACTTTGATAGGTTTGAAAAACTAGGTAAAACTTGTCAAATATAACAAAATTGATGAATTTCTTCTAAAGATATATGAGGTTAACATGTAACTCGCCTCTGTTTCCATAGTTGTGAGGATGGGAAATATGAAAATGTTGGTGGATTCGTCTATTTTTCCCCTATAGTAGCTTTCAAATTGTCTAATTATGAAGAAAAGCAGGGAGAAAAATTCCCACTTGAAATGTGAATTCAATTTTCTGACTCAGAGATCTATGTCTAAATACTTGATGGTAGAAAGTTTACTTCAGACTAAACCTAGTGATTGAAAATATTAGTTTGGTTGTCTTACACAGAAAAATAAATATATTTTTGATTTTGCCGTTATGTGTAAATACTTATAATTCTTATCTGTTTAGCCATATGTTATCATGTCTAGTTAAGATTTAAAACACAAAAATTACATTAATAATATCAAATCGTGGCCTCTAGCAGAAGAGTTTCTTATCTATTATTTAGATTTCATCATTATTATCAAAAACATATTGTAGTTCTCTGGCTGGGGGTGAGTGGTAGGAAGTGAAAGAAGTAAAGTGATTATGGTGGCTTGAAAATCATTGTTTTTCCTTGGAAAAGGTTACCTCTCAGAATTGAATTATGAACCTGGAGGTTAAATGATGACACTTTTTGCTATTAGTTGAAAAATTCTCACTCTCTTACTTCTTGCTACATTTGTGCAGTCAAATTTATTTAGAGAGCAATTAAACATTTTCCTCCTTCCAAATATAGGCACAGCACATATCCCTAAACACAAAAGCATTTATTATGCTATTCCCGGTTCTACCAGCAAAAGCATGTATTAGTGTGTCTACCACAGAGAGTGGTGCCTTCCAATTAGGTGGCATGGCAGGGGGCAAAGGCAAATCAGCATTTCATTTCCAGATAGCATCCTTAAGCTAATAGAGCTATTCAATATTTTGTATAAGCCAGGAGGCTAAAACTGTTCAAAACTTTCTGGAAAAAGTTTAATTGTGACATTTTAAAATAGATCCCTAAGGGAGTAGTTACCCTTTCATCTTTGCCACATAGATCTGAATTTAATACCCTAAATGCAGAAGCAAACTGAACAGTCTGTGAAGATCAACATATCCTAGCCTATACTCCGCTCTATCCAGATCGATTGGTTATATATTATCAATTCCTCACACTTTGCCCTGTCAAGAAATCACAGCTGATGATTCTGTTTTTTGGTATGTAGGTTGAAGAAATAAATAGATTTCACCTGTATATTTATAATGACTATTGCTATTCTAAGGAAGAGAATAAAATAGCAATTTTGGCAGATGGAGAAGAGATTTAGGGAGTAGATTGTTAAAGAAGTAATTTTTATGCTTGCTAAAGTTCTTAAAGAATCAAAATGTAAGAATGTGTCAATTTCATAAGAAAGAAATAAAACTCAGTATCTCTTAATTTCTCAGAATTTCAATTTTCTCTTTTTAACCTGTATATCAGACTTAATGAATTCACAGGTCCAGATATAAAAATATATCTTTATAACATTTAATTATAATTAAAATATAACTTTATAAACATTTAAAAGTCTAAATCTGGAGAGAAGTATAGAGAAAATTAACCTCTTAAATGTCCCTGAAACTTGATGTTTTATTACGTAAAATAACTTTTCAAAATATTATGTCTGAGATGTTATATAGATAAATCAAGTAAGTGGTGTTCAATGAAAGGATGTTGTAGGTTGATTATTGGGCACAGGACTCTTTCTCTGAAAGTCCCATGTCATTTGGAGTTGAAAACACTTGAATTGCCTGTTGGCATTTTTTAATTTACTCTTCTTTCTCAATCACACTTCATATACGCTGATGTCCCTAAAACATGATTTCATCATATTTCTCACTTGCTTAAAAAACTACAGGTGTCGCCTCTTGTTTATGCATTCAAGTTCAGACTCAAGAGATTATAGACCAGCCAAAATCCTCCTCATTTTTTTCTATGAATATTTGTCTCCCTGACATCCCAGAACAGACACTCACAAGTCCCAATATAATTGATCTCCTTTTCTACACATATGCTGCTTACCACTTCCTGTGAAAAACACTTTCTATTCACCCCCTTTATATCTCCTTCATTGTTTTTCTGCAAACTACATAGTAGCTGCACTTTTCTCTGTACCGACTAGGAATCATCTTGCTCTAAATCCTGTTTTATGATATGAATATTCTACAGACTGGAGAATAGATGGAAATCAGAGACCTAAGTTTAAATCCCATTTCCATACTTATTAGCTGGGAAAAACTGGGCAAGCCTAAGCCTGTTTGTCTTTATCAAAATACAATCAGTACTTCTTAAAAATTGTTTTGAAAATTTAAACAACTATTGCATATAGAGTACTGGGCACAGTGCCTGGCACATAAGAAATTTTCAGTAAGTGTTGATATTAGCTATGATTATGATTGTCATTATTATATATTTTCTTTATATGATGCTTTGTTTTCTGTTTCATGTACATTTCTTGTGTGCTATCTCTTGTATACCATGTCTGGTATATCTTGGGTGATTTCTTCTTCCTCCAGGTGGTAGGCAGAACAATATTTCCCCAAAGTTGTCCATATCTGAATCCTGGAATCTGTGACTATGTTAGGTTACATGGAAAGGGGAATTAAAGTTGCCCATGCAATTAGGTCACTAATCAGAGTTTAAAATAGTTTCTCTTGGATTGTCCAGGTGGGCCCAATGTAATCAAAAGAGTCCTTAAAAATAGTGAATTGAAGCAGAAGAAATCAGATGTGATGAAGGAAGGGGTCAGAGATGCTGTGCTGCTGACTTTGAAGATGGAGAAAAGGGGTCATGAGATAAAAATTGTAGGCAGCCTCTAGGAACTGAAAAAACAAGGTAACAATTCCTATAGAACTATAAGATAAAAAATGTGTGCTTTGTAAGCCACTAAGTTTGTGGTAGTTTGTCACAGCAGAAAAAAAATAATATAACAGTTCTTCAAAATAGCTCCCCGCATGGTACAGGCACAGAGTAGGTGATCAATAAATGCATGTTTATTTAAAACCTCACCATTAAGCTTCTTCTTTGCTGTGCTAAAAAAAAAATAAATAAATAAATAAAGCATTAAGGGTGAAAAAGGCAAGATGGTCTCTTTCTGCAGCTCTTGGATCTAGAAAGCAGTGATCCTGACTATCAGATATAACATGTTTACTGTGCTTTTTAAAAAGAGAGAATTAGTTAAAATGACACAAGCTTTGGAGTCACCCAGATCAGGCTTGGAATGCCAGATTTACTTCTAAATATCTGTGTAACCCTTTGGGGTTGGAGTCTTCTTCAGAGTATTCTATGTGGCAATTGCATTGCCTCGTGTAGTTTCCACCTACCTAAAGACCCCAAACATCTGAACAATTTACAGTGGCCTCTGATCTCTGTCCCCCAAGCAACCATGATTTTTTTATATAGATGTTACAGAAAATTGTGGTGGGGGCTGATAAATACTGCACCACCATGTGTCTCTAGGGGAAGAGACATGTCAACAAGGAAGGGGAGGGGAGCCCAAGCAGCTAAAACATCACCTGGCTTTAATATCCATGGGCTGAACCCAGTAGGTCCTAGCTCCCTGTAAGACTTCCTCCACAAACAACCACAGCGGCAAGTTAATAGTCATGATTATGATTCACAAAATAGTAGAAAATTACTCATTTTATCACTACTTCCTGGACTTCAGCTCTGATGGTAGTGTGTTGGGTGGCTGGGAGGCAAAAAAATACACGCATCGAGTGCCAAGTATCCAAGAAACTTAAACCCACTAGGAATGGCAGTCACCTCGAGTTCGCAGAAGGCTTTAAACAGACCATGAAAAACAACCTAGATTTATTTGAGCCTCACAGTTTTCTCAGCAGCAAACTAAATAGAATGGCTTTCCTGCAGGGTCACACTGAGAACTGAAATTATATATGGTAAGTATCTAATAATATGCCCAGTACAACGTTGGTAACTATAAAAGATAAGCTTTTATTTTAAATGGGGCTAATACAAATAACCCAGGGGAAGGAATCACTACTTCTATACCCTTATAAAATGTACAAAGGAAATTGTTGAGCTGTGTCATTCTTTGAGTGCCTGAAAAAAGAACAGTTTATTGGTTTTCTATACTCACAGGTGAACTTCAGAGCAACACCACACCTGACAAGCCATCTGGAAATCACCCAAATAGTCGGTGAGATCACATTGCTTATTACAAATTATATTGTCAGGCATTCAAGAAGCTAGAAGTTCCACCCTCGCATATCCCTGGATGCTGCTAATGTGTGAAACTACTGAACTATGACAGGATAATATAAAAACCAGTAGCAAATTCTCAAGAAAAACTACTGCATTTTAAAATATATATAAATAAGAACAGTAATAGTTCCACAGTGGTGTGTGTGATGCAGGAAAAGCAAAACAAAACAAAGTAAAACTTTAATCCATATGGTTATTGTCTTAAATCATCAAACAATAATTAAAAAACAAGTGAAACCAAAGCAGGCTACAACTACATATAAGACCAAATTTAATGAGTTGTGGAAGATGCAATAAACTAAAAAATCACACATTACTGTTAATTAATGGGCTGTAAAAGACTTCCAGGTGGCTTAGGCAAATAATAATTTTATTTTATATTTAAAAAAAGTTTTTGGTAATTATGAGATAAATATAATTTATCTTAGCTACTTTAAAATGCTGATATTTATGTTTCAGTATAAGCAATTATTCAGATTACTTACATATGTATTTTCTCAATTCCTTACATAAAATTATATTCACATATCTTTTCTCAATTATTTTATATTAGTATATATTTATTTTGAGATATAAATATTATTTTTATAAACATATGTCATAGGATTTTCTCCTGATAAAATAAAATAATTTGACTTGGGGCTATATTATTATAATTTTCATAGTATATATATATATATATATATATATCATAAATACATAGAAAGTTTATTTGAATTCCTCTTCCAGTATCTCACATTCTTTTGTTAATCCAAAATACATTTATTATGTCCCAGTAGTAGTTTTTCATTCTTACAGATTCAAAGATTTTGTCTCAATTTTTCAGGTACCTATATTCTTATGGTGGAGACATATAATCATCTATATAAACATTCCAACAATACATTATGTGCTACTGAAGTATAGAGGGCAGGAAATATGGAGAGGGTGTGAAAGTAAAGGCAACATTTGAACAACCTTGGATAAATGAAAGTTCTTATGACAGAAAAAGAGATGGAAGATGCCTATTATAATATCTGACACACAATTGATGTTTTGTTAAAATTTGTTATAGATCAAGGTAGAAGCAACTTATTTCTTTTCCTGTAACTGATATTCTCTTATTAATTTAATGCATGTTTATTATATGCCAATGATTGTGTTTATTCTTAAGGGTTCACAAATATTATTGTAATATTTGAAGCTTTATGTCTCTTAGAAACAAACAACAATTGTGGTATGTGAAATTGCTTCAGAAGAAGAGCGTACACTTTCATATGCTTAGATTATATTATAAACACATTATATTATAAACACAGGAAAGATTCTATTGCCTTTTTTCATCAGTTTGTTAATGTATTAATGTGATATCCAATTTCTGAAAGCTTTGAGGTAAAGAGGTTCATTACGACATACATGAAAGGAAAAGAAGAAAATATTTAAAATTAATTAGTTAGAGAGTTCAGGGTAGTTTGAGGAAAATGACCTTAGAGCTGAGAAAGGGGGAGACCTGAGAAAATCCAGGGAGTGAGCATTCCTAGCAGTAAAGAATATAAGACCCTAAAGGAACAAGTAGCTTTGTGGCATCAAGAAAAGCCTATGAATGACTGGAGTATAGTATCAAGCGGGATCCAAGAGTAATGATATCATCCAAGGAGAATGCGCAGAATGAGGTCAGAAGAACGCTTGATATGGAATATTAAATGCCAAAACATGCGGGAGGATAGCAAAGAATTGGGGGCCAGAAGAGAAGGTACAAAAGCAGGAACAGTTACAGAGGCAGGATAGTATCTATGTCATTATAAGTGTTTAATAAATATCTAGTTAAAAGATAAATTTCTTTCTCCAGTAAAGGAAACAAAAATACAAGTAACTGTAATACACTGAAGATTAATGTTAAGTTAAAAATATTAACATTTTTATCCTCATATATATCATACATTTAACTATATGTGCTAAGCACAATTTAAGGCACTTGAGAAGTATTTATGAGCAAAAAGTGATCCCTGATGATGTGATCATGGATATCATACAACAGACTCAGATATCTTTTACCCATGTATTTCTTGTGTGATCAATACCAGCACTATCTCTAGTTTACAGACGAGAAAATTTTTAACTTGCTCAACATTTTCCTGCTAGAAGCTTGTATTTGAACCCAGATTTTTTTACTTCAAGTCACTGAAAGAGAGAATTTGTAATTACAGAGAGGTCATAGCATTCTAGGAATAATCAGAAAAATGTTATGGAAAACATAGCATGTGGTTTATAACCAGAAGGAGAGGTGAGATGTCTCTAGCGATAGAAACAAGAAGACACTCCAATCAGCATATCTGAGGAATTAGATAAGAAAAGAGGTACTACAGATTGCTTTCAGTCAATAATAAATGTGCATCAAAAGTGGAGGAGATGAAGTTTGGAAAGATTCCTTGAGTACACATGTGGAGGTCTATAATTTTTATTAGTACTCAGGGGAACATGATGGTTTTAAGCAGACAAGAGTCTTGATAAGACTTGAGGTACAGGAACACAAGAGGTGGTTTGAGAGGATGGAGATGACACAACATCCAGGAAGCTATAACAATAGTCCAGGTTAAAGGTACATAAAAGACTTTAACTAAGATGGTTGCACTTTGGTTAGGAAAGGCTGGATGGCAACAACTACTTGGAAATTGATTTAACATGGAGCAGTAATAAAAGACAATAAGGAGGGGCAATCATATGTCATACCAAGTTTTCTAGTCTAACATCATAGGTCATAGGTACAATTTAGAAAAGAGAAATTCAGAAGCCTGGAAAATATATTTATTAAAAAAAAAGGATGAGTTGGAATTGTGGCACTAAAGGAGATATTCAACAAGCAATATAGCACTAGATATTAGAAATAAACTGAGATGAAGACATGGATAAAGCTATATGAATTTATTCTGCATAAAAAATATAGTTCAAAATGAGACAGAGTCCAAGGTAATTTATGGAGGTGGGGTGGGGAGGGGAAGAAAGAGAGAGAAAGAGAGAGAGAGAGAGAGAGAGAGAGAGAGGAAGAGATGAAGAAGGAGAGAGGAAGTTGTCACAAATTTGGGAATACCTATATATTGTGGAAAACAGGGAGAGGGACAAAAACAAAGAAAACAAACACTGAATAAGATATGGAGTTCCAGGGGGAATGACCTTAAAGAATGTGATATATAAAAGTAAATTATCTCAAACTGGTGAGGCACATACAGGTGAAATGCTGACCTGAGGATGTAGTAGTATTAAGATATCCACTTTGATAAAAGAAAAAGCAACAAGCCTATACTCCCCTCACTAGGAGAGAGGTATAAATAGGATAGATATATTACGTCAAACAGAGCAAAAGGCCCCTAGATAACATAACCCCCAATTTTCTTTCTTGTGCTAATGTTGATTCTTATTTTTTTAATGTTTTAGAATAAAGTACTACAAGTTTATGGCTTAAATGAGTATTCAGTCTTCTTAGTGAAAGTGAAGCCACTTCTTAAACAAATACACACATACACATACACATTTGCACATCAAAATTTAGAATTTATCATCATTAATGTAAATTGAATCACCAAGTTACATGCCTTTATTATGCCATTGAGAAAAACCAGCTCATTTATTAAATGAGATCTCAAGAGGTAAAAATTTCCATAACGAACCATGATATTTGTGTAAGAATGAGTCAAGTGAATGATGTTTTTCTCTAAGATCCATTTAAAACTAATCATATGAATCATCTGTCTGGCCTTATATTTCTCCTGTCTTATCATTTACTAGTGACTTACCATTTGAACAGTTATATATGATTAATAATTAATCAGTAATTATTTTCTAAACTAAATAATAAAATAATTTAAATTTTATTTTAAAGGAAGAATTATTAAGAAAGTTAAATGTTAGTACAAGGTTGTATTAAAACATACATGAGCTTTTTTGTTCTCTTTTTTCTTTGTGCAAGATTGTAAATTTTGAGAATGAGATAGGCCTATAAAGTCTATATAATCTATGAATAAAGTAAAGCAATTCTGTTTCATAGTTTTATAGGGAGATAATAATTTGTCTCCATGGCAAAGGCCAGAGGAAAAAATTAACATCTGTTACAAGCAAAACTGAAAGATTTCATTTTGTGACAGAAGAGGTTCAATGGACCCTGGGTAAGGACATGTATTTCTAATTCAACAAAACCATGTAAAAATGTATATATTGAAATATTTTATTTGTTCTTAGTTAGTTTTGCAGAAATATATTTGGCAAATCAAAGAAAAGTTCATTGTTCAAAACGATGCAGAGGTGTCAAAGTTGTAAAGGTAAACAAAATTAGGTTGACAGTTAATTTTTATGGATTATATTTAAATACTTATTATCCGTATTTATAATGCAATCTAGATTGTTATAAAAATACATATACTATATGTAATTTGATTAATGCTTTTAATTTTATATTACTAGTATTTCTAAAATATGGAAACTGACATCATAAAATTTGAATGGCAGTTAAAGCCTGTCTTCAAAACATTCATTTTGAAAGTGGAGAAATACTTCTTAGTACTATTAGCATTAACTGATTTTAGTTTAGTTATAAGTAGTAACAGTAGCTATAAACTTTAGGTGCTAGAAAATAGTATGAACTAAAGTAGAATATCTCTAATTTCTAAGACTAGATCTTCTAAGGTGAGTACAATTGCAACAAGCTGACTTGAGCTTATATTAGAAGATTAACCCCAGTAGACCACATTACTGAAAGCTCCACAGTCTCCATGTATCTTCTGAATCAAGTATGACATGATGATATTGATAGTCAAATTACATGAATTATGTTTATTTCACTCCTCTTTTAATTAAAGCTATTTTGATTTTCACCAGCGCATTAATAAAAACAATACGAAGTTCTCAGGGTAATGTGAAACAATGCAGCACTCGATTTATTAGAAAAATAACATTAGAGTGAAAACAGTTGCCATGCATGTTCTCTGTTTGGCACTGCTTTGGCATAATCAATGTGAATGTATAAGGCCAAGGGATAAAGCAAACCAAAGAGTAGTCTTGTGTGAATACACCGAAGTATAAGTTAAAAGCGAAGATGATATAAGTGTGCATAAGTACATCAGATGTATCACATAGATTAAGTTCAAATCTTTAATCTGAGCTGTGGGACATAAGTATGATATATGACTTCTATCAATTCAATTTTCTGATCCCAAAATTAGATGTTGTGAGACCATTCGAGATAAACTCAGAAGTGTTCAGTTGATTTAATTAGCAATCACATGCAAAAACTCCACAAATATTAAGGGAATATTATTTATTTTATTTTTCTAAGATCTGAGTCTACAGTCAGATAAAACAAGACTTTTAGTTTTGTTTTAGTTGAATTTCAGTTTCATCTTTAACTAGGTCACCTTGGCAAGTGAATTATCTCCTTCAGTTTCTTAATTTTCAGTATGTTTAAATGTGGATAATGCCTGTTATGGGATTTTTGTTTGTGACAATATGAGAGTATGTACAAAAATATTACTCCAGTGTCTGACACAGAATAATCACTTAAATCTTAGCAATTATTATCAACATTGTCATTAAATACTATATAATGTTTATATTATTGAATATAAATACTATGTAAATGTTTAACATTTAAAATAAATTGTTCAAATTGGCAAATACAGTTATTTTTCTTATAGTGTTTATTTTATGAGCAAAGAGGCCTTGCTTTTTATCTCTAAAAGTGGGCAAATTGACCAAAAATATAAATATCACAATAGTAAATGAATAAAAATACTGCCACAGAATGTTCTTTACAGGAAAGTATATAATTCTACTTATGTGTCAAGAATGTTTTTAAAAAATAAAGCTACCAATATACTGATAACTTTTTCAGTTCTTGTGTTCTTATAATAAAATTTAAAAAAATATAATAATTGAAATTCAAGCTTCTAAATCTGCTTGCATATTGGGGTAAAGGAACTCAGAAATTTTGTTTAATAAACATGCTAGCTCCATCTCAGCAATTACATTATGGGGTTTTTTTTTTGTGAATTTAATAACTGTTTATAAAATTTCATTAATTATAATTCAAATAAATTTGTTACAGTTGTGATTTCTTTGGTGGGTAATTTACTATGTTTATGAAAATGAAATTGATATTGATTACCCCATTTGATGTTCTTCACTGACAATTTATAGATATATTTTTGGTTATTTTGTTGGCACAGATATGATTCTTTTAAAATGTTACCTAATTTCCTGAGAACTATTTAGGGAAGACAATTCTCTAAAGTCAGCTATCTATTAATGTTGGGAAGTAATCACATTTTTTTAATGGAGGTCTGAAAAACGAGGTGTTTTAAAAAACTTACTGAAAACGTAAGCCATTATTTCTGGATCTTTTGACGAATTATAGCAGTGGCACTGGGTAGACACCTTAAGTATTGACAACTGAAATAGAATAACATCTGTACATATATTCTTAAAGAATTTAAGAGCAAAGTTTGTTCCTTAGTTTAACAAATTATATCACTATATCCTGATTCTATATTTGCAACCCAATGAAGCTATGGAACAAATATGAAACTTTTATTGGTTCCAGGATCAATACGGAGTTGTTGCTAGAATTCTAAAATCATGTTTAGAAAGAAAAATAAAAGAGCCTTCTTCTATATACTGTCAAGGACAGATCATAATTACTTTAAAAAATAACTTTTCCATATTTCTCTGAGATTCCTTAGTTATCTTCAGACACCTATTATATTTTTATATATTAATAAAATCTATATTATAATATGTTGCCAATAATATGCAAAATAATATGTAAAGATATTACTACTAACTCATAGATGAACATTAACATCTTGTTTTGATATTAACATTTATTCTATCTACTAATACCCATAGAAATATTATTATCCATTTTAAATATAGTAATAATCTTATTTACTACTATGTAGAGCTTTGTAATTTATATAATGTCTCTGCATAAATTATCTTATTTATTTGGATTCTCAGTTGCAGTTGTTAGAGATAAATGTGTGTGTACCTCCTAAGAAATCCCTCATCTCATAGATCTCAGAAGGGAATTCATATTGAGATTAGTGGCCACTGTGGTGCTGGAGGATATTTATTCATTCACTTACTCATTCTACAAGCATTTTCTGAGTGTTGACACTAGACTTATATGTTAACAGTGAAATATTAATCTAAAACAATAATGAGGTATGAAATCTGCCCTCAGTGAATTCGGTCTTGTAGAGTCTTGTAGAGTCAGTGGTGTGCTCAAGTTTAGAATGTCTCTTGGAAAACAAAGATGATTGTCATAAATAGTTGCAGTGTGATAGAACAAGAAACATAATAAGAAACATATGAGAGAGACAGAGAGAGAAAGAGAGACAGAGGGAGTTTGTTGTTGAACAGTAGCCCAGAGGCAGAGAGAACATCACAAGTAAAGGTATAATATAAACAAGAATAAAATGTTTTGAGGACTATATAACAGTTAAGTAAAGCCTGAGTGTTAGAAAGCTGAAAATGCAGTCAGCATCTAAATAATATATGACCTTCGGTCCATTTGTAGGAATTTGCACTTCATTCTAAAATGGATTGGACGACTTCATATTTTTTAAGAACAAGCTGATCATATTAGTGATCCTTGGGTAGGAGGAAAAGTAAAGAAGGTAAAAAACAGTAACTCTTTGCCTAAATACATAAAAACAGACATATAGATCAATGAAACAGAATAGAGAGCCCAGAAATAAACCCACACACATATGGTCAACTAATTTAGGACAGAGGAGCCAAGATCATACAGTGAGGAAAGAACAGTCTCTTCAGTAAATGGCACTGGGAAAACTGGACAGATACATGTAACCAAATGAAACTAGACCATTTTCTTATACCTTATACAAAAATAAACTAAAAATGAAGTAAAGACTTGAATGTAAGATCTGAAACAATAAAACTACTAAAAGAAACCATAGATGGTAAGCTCCTTGACATAGGTCTTAGTGATGACTTTTTGAATCTGACACCAAAGTAAAAGCAACAAAATCAAAAATAAACCCTGAGACTACATCAAAATAAAAAGCTTTTGCACAACAAAGGAAACCATCAACAAAATGAAAAGGCAACCTATTTAATGGGATAAAATTTTTGCAAATCTTATTTCTGATAAGAGGTTAATATACAAAATAAATAAAGAACTCATACAACTCAATAGCAAACAGACAATACAGTTAAAAATTCTGCAGAAGATCTGAATAGACAATTTCACAAAGACATACTGATGGCCAACATGTACATGAAAAGATGCTCAACACCACTAATTATCAGGAAATGCAAATCAAAACCACAATGAGATATCACCTCACACCTGTTAGAATGGCTAATATCAAAAACATTAGAAATAACAAGTGTTAGTGAAGATGTGGAGAAAAGGGAATTCTTGTGCAACATTAGTGGAAATGTAAATTGCTGTAGCCACTATGAAAAACAGAGTGAAGTTTCCTCAAAAAATTAAAAATAGGACTACAACGTGATCTAGTAATTCTACTCTGCACGTTTGTCCAAAGAAAACAAAAATGAAAACTAACTCAAAAAGTTATACACACCCTATGTCTATAGCAGTATTAATTATAAGAGTTAAGATATAGAAACAACCTGAGGGTGTATCGACAGATGCATGGATAAAGAAAATGTGGTATATATACACAATGGAATATTATTCAGCCATAAAAAGGAATGAAATCTTGCCATTTGTGGCAATGTGGATGGACCTCAAGGGCATTAATCTAAGTGAAATAAGTCAGACAGAGAAAGAAAAATACCATATGATCTCACTTATATGTGGAATCTAAAACAACGACAACAACAACAAACAGCTCATAGATACAGAGAACAAGGAAAAAGGTTGGTGGTTGCCAGAGGTAGGAGATGGTACATGAGAGAAATCAGTTGAAAGATGTCAAAAGGTATAAATTTTCAGTTATAAATAAGTCATGGAGATGTAATGTATAGCATGGTGATTATACTACTGCATTGTATATTTGAAAGTTGCTAAAAAAAAAAAGTAGATTTTAAAAGTTCTTATCACAAGAAAAAAATTTAACTATGAAAGGTAATGGAAGTTAATGACCATCTAGGAACACATACAAATGATCCTCTTAAGGAAATTTGGATTTTATTCTTTACAATGGTGATTTCTAATATTTTTTTTGAGTATGAGGATCCCTTTTTATTGTAAAAAAAAAAAAAAAGAACAGAAATTTTTCCACATAAGTGTAGTTGTCTCTTTACTATCTACTGACTGGGAAAATCTATAATTACGAAAAGTTACCACATGGCAGTGTTTTTAATGGAATTTGCTTATAGATACAACAGTATCTACATTCAAAAAATGTACCTATATGCAGGGTACAATGTTTACCCAAGTTAGTTTCCCAAATTATTTGATTATAGAATATTTTAATGTTTTGAAAAAATAACAAAAAGGGCTTAGGAAATGAAATGTGCACTTTGATTTAGTTATAATAACCTCATAATGGATTTCCTTTCAGATACAGGTCCAGAAGAATGAATTTATGTATTATAGATGTTTATTATACAATATACTTAGAATAATATGATAACTGTATATTATTAAAATTATTATCACAGCTACTATAAGATACATGATGTACACCATTGAATATGGAATGGATGACTCTTAATTTAGTAAATGCCACCTATACATTAGTACACAGATATATTTGGGCAACCGGTAGTCTTTTCTCTGACTTTTGGCTTTTTGTGTGTATGACACATGATTACTTGAAAGCAGATTATCATAGGGTTATAAGAACAATTATATAAATATGTTTAGCATTTTCTGTACAAAATACATCGTTTTTAAAAAAGTTTTGAATCATTATATTGTATACTTGCAACTAACATTATTTGTCAATTATAACTTAATTAAAATAAATAAATAAAATTAAAAATATCATTTAAAAAAAAAAGAAATAAGGAAACACAACCATGTCTATAGAAACAGGCTTAATGGCTTATGGAATGGTTACCATGTCCCAGCAAACTCCGTACTTGTCACTTAAGTCCCACAGGATGTACAGAATGTGACCCTGAGATAGCAAAATCATCCTGGTCCCTTCGTAGCCTAAACTTAGAGACTAAGCATTATAAATATATCTCAGAGGTACAATCTTATATAATTTATAGACTAGGTTAAACAGTCAATGTCTGAGAAGATCCTAAGCAAAGCTATGAAAGATGGTTAGGGTGTTATAATCTGAGCCTCCTACACAGGCTCATACAGTATCATTGAGTATAAATAAGATTCCATTGCAATGAGTTGAAGAGGCCTTCAATTTTAAAAGAAAGCTCCAGCTTTAGATTCACAAGCAGACCTATTAGGACTTGTAATGAGAAACCCCATGTGAACTCCCAGAATTTTCCCAAAGTATAAAATTTGAGCCAAAACAAGACAAAAACAAAAGAAACAAAAACTGCAGAATGCTCACATAGAAATTGGGGCCATGAATTCACAGCTTCTGAGCAACACACAGCTAAATAATTGGTCTTGATTAGGGGTTATCCTCTTTGATTCCCTTCTTTCCATTTTTGGAATGGGTAATATATCAGTTAAACCTAACCACCATGTGATTCTTCCACTGGGTGTTACAAAATTATGGCAATAGTAAAGTGATTTCTACCTCTCTTGCAATAATAGTTGTATTTTTTGAAAAAAAAAAATCCAGAGGATATGAAATAACAGTTATTGGTAAAAGGATTGGGAAAATATTTATAGAATTTTATAGTTCTCTAGTTGGTTTTAGCATCCTTTAATTAAAGTTTGTAGGCCAAGATGTGAGTCTAAATATTTTTCCATTTCAACATAGTATTTATAACAGAGTATCTTCTACATGGCAGAATATTCCATGGAAGATTTAAGCCTAGAGGATACCTATACCTTACTTGGAAAGAAGAAATTCATTTCACTAACTAAACTTTCTATATTTTGTATATTCAGTATCTACCTCTACACTAGCTCCCTTCTTTCTACCTCCAAATACCAAATACATGGTTTTGCAGGACTAGATGCCAACCACACATGAGACACAGGGCCTAGCGGCTTCAAAGCCAATGACACCAATTTATGAAGGAAGACTGGGATTGTGAGCTTCTTCCTCAGCCCATCTTCTGAGGGTACTCTTTACCTCTCCAGAGGAGCCAGATAATAAATTTTATTTTATGGGTGCTAGATCTATTGGTTTAACCTCTCACACTACAATGGACTCCTCTTCCCAATAAAACACACACACACACACACACACACACATTTCACTGTCATATCACATCAACAAACCTCTATTATGCATCCTCATTCTGTTATGGACAAAATCAATATCCACTATAATAACATACTTGAATTCTGATTTCTGTCTCTGCCATTACTGAAATTGGTTTTTAAAGTCCTCAAAATTCAAAGGTCTTTTCTGAGGGTTGCTTATAACATTTGATTAAAAGGACACTTCCAACCTTAAAACTCTGAATGTCATTTGTATTTCACTCTATTTTACTGGCCCTCTCCTTCTTTTCTTTTCTTCACTAACTCCTTTCTACCTTTTACTCTCTATCAGAGAAATATGTATATTCCTAAAGGTTAGCCCTTAGTCTTTTTCTCTTCCTAGTATAATTCTCTTTATGAAACATCCTTATGGCTTCATTGAATATCTCAATGTGTTTTGTGGACAGTTCCCACCAGCCTTTCCTGAGCTACCAACCATTATTTTTAAATGTTGGGTATTTTCTCCTGAAAGAATGAAACTACCTCACACTGAAATTATTTTAGTCCCCCAGAGTCTTACTTCTCTGCTTGGTATAATCATTATGTAATAACATTATGAATTACTCAATTTAGTAGATCAAAGCTTACAATCTTGATGTCATTCTAACTCCATATTTTTTACAATTCACCCTCATTCAATTATATGCAAATCCTCATTTATTTGGGAGCCTTTCACAAATATCCATTCTATTATATCTAATAAATCAGGGACTTTAAGACCTTTTTACCTAGATTATTGAAGTGCTCTAACTTGCCTTTTCATACAGAGTTCTCTTGGATACATATTCCTAGAACAATCTTCTAATTATCTCTTCTCTGTGTAAAATTAGAGGGTAAGTTAAAAGCTTCTTACGGTAATTATGGTAAGCCATCAGGGATTTACGCAGGGAAAAAAATGACCAGATTTGTGTTTTACATAGATTATTTCAGAAAACAGTACAGAGGGATTTCAGTGAGGTTAGTGTAGGATGAAGAAGAGAGATGTTAAGTAGAAAAAGTGGGTAGTAGTGCCAGGTAGACAATTTTTCTGATAGTTTTAGGAAAGTGTTGAGAGTATGAACTAAAGAAATTGATCTGGAATAGAGTGATTTGTACTGATTTGTACTGATTTTGCTAGTCTCAAGTTTTGTCTGTATATACATTGCTCATTATAAGCTTCCTAACATCTGGAACAATGGCCAAGAGAGTGTAGACATTGAGTTCTATGAATAAAATAACTACAGATAGGCTAAAAAATGCAATGCATGGTTAAGTATGGTATAGGGTAGAACAAGGCAGATTATATGTATGAAGTTTGAAATTAGATCTGAGTTAGACCTGCTGTTTTATTTCTTACTAGCTGTGTGACTTTGGGAAAATAATGACATTCCTGAGCTTCAGTTCTTTTTTCCATTTAAAAATTAAGTCAGTAAAAGAAATCCCTTCATAAGGTTAATGTGAGGATTAAAGGGGGTGATGATGCATTAAATGTATTTAACAATTTGTTTGGCTTTTAAGTGCTCAGTAACTATTGCTGTTTATTCTTATGTTATTGTTATTAAATCTATGTACATACGAACACATACATGTACATATATAAACATTTATATATACACATCTATACATTATCTATCATCTGTCTTCTATCTATCATTATCATCTCTCTCTCTCTCTCTCTCTCTCTATCTCTATCTCTATCTCTATCTATCTAATCTATCATCTATCTACTTATCTACCTATCCATTCACCCACTCACCCATCCATCCATCCATTCATCCATATACACAAAGAGTGGCAATGTTCAACACTTGGTGTGGAAATTCAGTAAAGGCACCAGAACTCCAATGTGGTTAATATATTTTCCACTCTGACTTGTCCTTCAATGAAAGGATTTTTATGGAATAAAATAATTTTAGAAGGTACTCATATTCCATATCTGCCCCTTTGTTTATACATTTTGTTTTATATTAGTGTCTTTATATTCACCTGAATTATAAATTGTCCTGAGATGGGGCTACTGTTTTATCAAATAAACCTGGCATTAGTAGTGAGATTTAAAATTCCATTGTACTTTTATGCCTTGGAATTTTTTGTGCTAGGGAAAAGTCTTTAAAGACACTCTACTAAGGATCAAAGAGTAATGAATTAGGTAAATGAGCATGAGCAATAAGAGTCAGAGAACTTATATTCTCCCTGATATTGGTCTTTCCGAGTTGCTTCACACAAGATGAGTGAAAGATTTTGCCTTTCTGCATTTCTGAAAACAAGAAGAAGGGCACTTAGATTGAAAGCACCTTGGGTAAAGGCAGGTAAGTGAGGCCATTTTGCTGGAGATCATCTGTCATATATGGATAGAGCCTTTCTAAATTTCCATAAATCATGAAAGTATATGTTCAGATGAACTTTAATAAATATACTACTTGAAAGTTAATAAGATGTCATAGAATTAAGGGTTTGACAACAATTTGTCACAGATTTCAGCTTTGATTCACTTACCACAGCTGTCCTTTAAAGCATAAAATTATGTATTTTTAATTTTTTTCCATGCTCTCAAAGAATTAATATTGTCCTTTGTTGAAGGGTGATATACTCATAGTAACTGTATCTATTATGATCAGAATAATTGTCTTTTTAAAGGAAGACATAAACTATATTCTTTGAGTAATAATTTTGTAAAAGAAAAAAATTGTTTTATTATAGAAGACAAAATTACAAGCAAATATTAATTTGTTTGGTAATAAAACCAGATATTTTTACAAATATTAAATCATCCATGTCAATGTGACTCATTCATATTAATATTCAAATGATTTGATAAAGTTATTATGGATAAAACCTCATAGACTAATGAAATAAAGTGTTGGATATACTGTGAAGTTAGCAATTATTCAAATAACTCATTGGATGTTAAATGATAGTAAAATGTGCTTTGAAAGTCTAAGGTCAATTTTACTTTAGGGTAAAATGTTATGAGAAAGCCAGAAAAGTAATTTTTGAGTTTTGAATGAAAATGAAAGGTTAAATTAAAGTGCTTAAATACAAAGTCTGTAAAAATCATATAACTTTTCAAAGAGTTAAGGAGGTTATTTTAATCAACTGCTTCAAGGAAAACTAATGAAATATTCTGGATCTAAATAATCTAAATGGCCTGAAAAGCAATATGTTTGAATTTAGATATGAACTATCAGTTTACGAGGGATGGCATATAAAGACATTTTTGAAGCAAGAGACAGCATAAAAAGATCTTATTCTTGATTCTCTTTATATTTCACTTGCTGGTATAAATTATTTCTAAAAATCCAAATTTTGGAGAGACTGTTATGAGCTTTGGATTTCTGAAGGATGTTTGAGAAGTATGTAGCGTCACATTATCAATTCCAAATTTTCATCAGCATGGTAATAAGCTAATCTATTGACAGAGTTTTATATGGTGTATTCTTGCTTGTCACTAAAGAAAAATGATTATACTTGGTGAGGAAATTATCCTCATGATGAACATAAGCTACAGGAATAAAAGATACTTTGTCAAGAATAATATTATTGATAACTAGTAACAATCGTCACTAGCAATAATACACTGACTGTTTTTATGTCTTTCTTTCTGAACTTAAAATTAATAGTTCATAGACATGACTTCTCCACTTCATTAATTTTTACTATACATTTATGAGGTATAAATTTATTAGTACTAAAGTACATTATTAACAATAACTAAATTGATCCATGTTTATAAGGATTCATTTAAGGAAGGAAAACTTAAAATGAAAGATCCTTATGGATAGACATTTAGACACGTGAGGGGTAGGTTAAAAGGGGAAAATGAGCAAATATGAAGCAGCTGCTCAAATCCATTAGCTGCTCAAATCAAAATTTATAAAAAGATTTATAAATGAAGTGAATAGCTTCATGATTAAATTCTAGTTACATTTAAAAGATTGGCTTGGTTTTATGTCAGGCTAATTAAACTTGCTATTGAAATGGTGTAGGGATGTTGTTATGATCTCTATATAAAGCCTCAGTTGAGAAATTTCTATGAGAATTAAATATCAAGAAAAAATTTTCTTCTCTTAAAGGAACTTGGGGAAAATTAGAGTTCTTTAAATGTTTGTATTTATCATTTTGCTCTGAACCCTGGGAATCCTAAGGAAATATTTATATCTTTTTTATTATTTTTATTTTATTAAATTTATTGGAGTGACATTGGTTAATAAAACTGTGTAGGTTTAAAGTGTACAATTCAATAATACATCATACATGCATTGCATTATGTGTTCAGTTTCCAATAATTATGAGACATTACAGCTTATACTATCTTGACCTCTTACTATAAAATGTATTTTTTTCTTGGTGTTGTTATTTACTTATTTACATATTTATCTTTTATAGTACATAATTTTAGATAGCAAGTCATATTAATCACCTTTGAAATGAAGTTAAGATAAACTATATTATTAAAATAAATAATTATATAAATATATATATATATATTTGTTATTTTGCATCTGTTGATATATTGAGTTTAAAGTCAATAGAAACAAAGCTTTAAAATAAGCTAAATTTGTTTTACACTTACTTAATTTTTCCATACCCTAAATAAACCTTTTATTATTGCTAAATCACAGATAAAACTACCAGCACTCACTTTCTTATCATCATTCTCTTCAAAAGCCAGAATCTATGACAATATTATCAGTTTTTGTTAATAGCCATAATAACCTTTGTCCTGTCTCAAATTCATTTAGAAAGTATAGCATTACAGGTCCTAACCACAGATCTTGCAATTAACTTTAAAAAATTATAAGGAAAAAGGCTTATTAAAAGAGAAAATACAATAAGAAAAAATAACTACTTAGCAAAGTTACTATAAATATCCAAATTCATATCTATAAAGAGACCCAATGTTTCTTAAAGTCTTAAACTGCCATAAGAAAAATTAAGCAAGTGGTTTATTACTAACTTTGGATAATGAGAAAAAGGCAGAATGATTATATATTTATTTTTGTTACTAGTATTTATTTTTGTTCTATCATATGGGTGTTAATAAACTGATTATAAAATGGTAGTTGGTGAAAAACAGAAATGATTTTTTTAAAAGATTATAATATATAGTTTAAAAAATTGAAAATTAAATCGAGTATGTCATAAAGTGACTATAATACATATTTACATTAGAATAGGATTTAATAAAATTATTTATATGAATACCACTAGAGTTGAATAAGAGGTATCATCTGTAAAATGTATTTACATTTTATAATATAACAACTCATATGTTGGTTTGAAGAATAAATGAGTTAATGCATTTTTAAAATAGAGCACTGTCTATCACAGAAAGTAAGTATTCAGCAAATATAAGCTACTAATATAAACTTGAGACCTTAGAAAAAGTTGTTGCTTTTAAAAATCTCTTTTACTAAGCTATTTTATAAATAATTTTATTCTACCACAATCAGAACTTATTTGGAACAATCTTATATGCCTCTTTAGCATCTACATTTCAGTCTTTATAACATTATGATCAATGAAAAGTACCTAAATCTATGCTTGACCTGGCTGGGGTTCAAGACTATTAGAAGAAAGCTAGAATATTTTAAAATATGTTTCTGATAATAGGAGAACAAAGAAGCTAGCATTAAGGGAATTCCAATAGCCAAACTGTGATGATTGGTACACACATATAAATAGGTTGAATCTACAAAAACTCATGCAACTCTGATGTTACTCAAAATCAGAGAGTTTAATATGTGTGTGTATATAGTGTATATGTAATTTTCATGCAAAAAGATGACTCTAATATGTTTAAATTTTATTAACTATAATAAATATGAGATTGTAAGTATATGGATACCTTAATTCTTCAATTAAATATGTATCTATAATATAGAATCATATTTTTTTCTATAAAATATAATTAGACAAGACCCATCTGATGCTTATTTAACATTGTCTAATAGGTCTTAGAATCGCATCATTTTAAGTAAATGTTGTATTCCAAAAGGCAAAAGCCTATGTAAAAGCTACAGATTTAAGGTATCATTGATAAAATAAAAATAGTGTTCAAATTATAAAAGAGGCTGTCTGTTAAACAGGTCTCACTTTTAAAAGAAGCAGCTAAAATTCAATTGGTTGTTAACTCAGAAACTGACACTGGATTGGTAATATGACCCCCTTTTCTATTTTATTTTAGAAAATCACAATACTACTACACGGTATAGAAAACCATATCCAATAAAGTTACTGCATGTATGTGATACAGTTAATGCACAAAAGTTAAAAATATCTACATAATAAAACTATTGTAAACTGACTAAAACATAAAAGTATAACTCAAGAATAAGCACTAAACATTGTTATAAGTATTAATAAAAGGTTTTACAATCATTTTGATAATTTGTAAATTTTGTCTAATTTTATGACATGTAAAACCTTTAATACATTCAGGTATTAGATTTAAATAGTTAATTTGATTAAATAGTTTTTAATATGTATCTAAATTTGCTAAATATATTAGTTTTAAAATATTAGCTGTGTAATAATATTTAAGTTTTTACATAAATAGTGGTTGATGAATATAAAGAATTAATAAGTTCATCTTTAAAATGCATCAAGAGCAAAGAGGGTTCCTCCACACACAAAAGCCCTTTGGCCTTTAAACATTCTATCAACAATAAACAGTGAGTTAATTTTCTATTGGTGGGGCTGGACATAGAAAATTATGATGTAAAAGAAAGTTGTCACAAAGTTTTTGGTATTCCTTTGCCTTTGTATTCGTTCACTTCCTTTCAGAAGCCCTTTTTCTCGTCAACTTCCTACCTCATTTTCTCCTCCTAATCACAAAACTACCTTGAAGCCAGAATTCTATAGCACTCGTGCTCACACCAAATATACTAGAAAGCAAGTTGATCAACTAACTCTTCACCCTTCCTCTCTACCACCTATATTTGCATATTTTTCCCAAAGATCACCTGGAAAAAAAGATAAAACTGAACCTAAAGAACTTAAATTTTTATGTAATCAATATAGACATGATGAAATCTAGTGGGGGGGTAATTTTGAGGCAGAAGTGGCTTTTCCTATGTAAATGACTAACTGCTAAGACTAGGCATCTGTGGGCTTTTATGCATATGTATGGTCTACAGAACACAGTGTAGAGTCAAGTGTAGTGGGAGCGGGGAGGGGCAGGGTCATAAAGACTACCCATTGATATGTCTGCCCATAAAATAAAGCAAATAGTGTTCTAAACTAAGCTCAAGATAACTTGATGCTGAATTGGTAAGCGAATAGGTAATATAGATCAGCAGTTATCAAACTTTTTTGTACTAAGGACTGGTGCTGCTTTGAGAATCTAACACATGCTGATCTGAGGTGGAGCTGAGGCAGTGATGCTAGCGCTGGGGAGTGGCTACAAATACAGATGAAACATTCCTCACTCACCTGCTGCTCACCTCCTACTGTGCAGCCCGGTTCCTAACAGGCCTGGGGGTTTGGGAACCATGATATAGATGATAGATGATAGATGATAGATAGATGATAGACGATTGATCAATCGATCGACTGCTAGATAAAAAAATAGAGCTTTTCTTGTTTAGTCACTGAACTGTAAATGCTGGTGCCAATGTCCTCACTACAGGTGAGGATGAGTATTTGATAGTTGTGACTAGTCTTTGCAGGAATCCTAGGAAGGCACAGTCATACAGATGCCTAAAACTTTCCTTCCAGTAAATAGATGTCTGTTCTGCAGCATTCAGAAAACTTCACATGTTTTATTGCCACTGCTGATTTTGGGGAAAAATAATTGATATACAGGTACTTTGTGAATTGGTGTGTATGTGTCAGATTGTATAGTCCAAAGAAAAAGATATAAGCCACTAATATATTATACATCATATTCTCCAGATTTGCTATATCTATCTTGAAAATACTGCTCCGTTGAACAGGGGAGTGATTAAGAAGCTTATTTATTTTGTTTATTAGGTTATTTTTTAATGTGCATACTGAAAAGTATTAGGTTCTGTGATGAGCCACATAATATTTTCTAAAATATCTAGGCTACTATCTTGGTATATTTGGTGCATGTAAAGTACCTATATGAACTCCTTAGCCAAATCGACTTTAAAAGATACTATTTACATTTTTCTAGGACCTAGATTAATGTTCTCCAGACTGATTCATTATCATTCTTTTATTTCCTTTCTCCTTCACATTCCTATAATAAGGTGTCTGGATTTTGGGTTAATTAGAAATAATACATGAGGAAAATTATATAGAGAAAATCAATTATTTCATTCTTCAGGGTGTAATTTTAACTGAAAAATCATTTTGTGATAAATTATGTACCCAATATAGTTACATATGAATTATTAACACAAAGATTCCTGACTCTCCTAGCTATATTTCGGAATTTGTAATCCTCAAGAATTTAAATTCCAGTAGGATTACTTACTAAGAAATAATACTAAGGTTTTTTTCACTTAGTGGCCTATCCTCAATTTGGTGTAAGTCCTCAACACAAGTAAAATAATTTTAAGAATTTTAAGAAATCAATACACTTAGTTAATTAGATATACAAGCTATTTTAGAAAATATATAGATTCTAGTATATATGCATGAGTACATCTGGTATCTCTTTTTTAATTAAAAAAAAGGGACAACTAGGAGGGAGGTTATAGTCATAATCTGAAATATTAGCGTTTCAGAGGCATTTCTTTGGTTAACTGACCATAAACAGATTTTTTAGAATATGCTATCTTTTGTCCAGAAGAATTTATAGCAAATGGACTACAGTAGACAGTAGACAAATAAAAGCAGATAAGGAGATATTTTAAAAAGCAGTTAGAATTAGAAATCTATTTTTTAACTATATTTCAAAAGATTTTTGAATTCTAAAACTTTGTCTGCTTTCATGAACAGGATTTTTAATCTTCCAGAGTAGTATGTGGTGCATATGAAGAGATCGAACATTTCAGGGAATTTCAGAATATCTCAGGGGAAAAAAATGCATTATTTGCATAGTTCTCAGCCTTACCAAGGTTTTCCACTATTTTAAAATGTGAGGCATTAAGCTTTTGCCTAACTAAGCTTGAAAATTACATATATACACACTACATACTATACACGGAAAAAGCAAAAACTTTACTCACAGGCAAACTGAAGTATGGCTTCTCTACTAAGAATACTTCCCAAAGTGTTGGCTGCTAAACACTGATAATGACCAGAATCCTTTGCTTCACTTGGATTGCTTATAATGAAGGTCCCGTCTATCAAACTGTAGCGATAATCACTTTCCAAATCTATTTCTGTTCCATTTCGAAGCCATCTTAAGAAAAATCAGAAGACAAATATGTAAAAAAAAAAAACTTGAGATATTAAAATACTCCCTGGGAGTGTCAAAATTTCATTGAAGGGAATATTTAAGACAAGAAAAATAATTAGTAGAGAATTTCTACCTGTAACTGGGAACTGGGTTGCCACGAACTTCACAATTCAGCGCTACTTTCTTTTCATCAGAATCAGTTGGGAAAATTATATCATTTGGTTCTTGCACAAACACTGGTCCATAGTCCACACTTTCTGTAAGGACCAAAAAGGACATACTTTAAAATTTCTTGAAGTATTAAGACATGTTTTTTTCTCAATTATGTTTACATTCAAAATTCTTACTCTTTCCTTGTACTCAACAAACATATTACCAAAAGAAATGTGTAATTATCAAATTACATTGTTTTAATGAATTGCAGGACCTTAACAGAATTTATATATATATATTTTTTGCAACTGACTAATGGAAAAATAAACATTTCAGACATTGGTTTTGTACATTTTTAACTCATTTCCTGTTTGCCCCAAGAACACTCTCCAGCAGTGCTTGTGGCTGCAGCGTTTATCCCAAGATAATGTGCGGATTACGATCCTCACCTTACCCCCAAAGTTTGCCACAAAATATCTTGTTTTTATTATTATTTTTTTTATCCCTCTAGTACAACAATAGTCTTTGGGGAAAAAAATGACATAATTCTATTTCGGCATTTTGTTTTTAGTAGTGATATTTCCATTTACAAAATACAGTAATTCTCTATCACTGAAAATATCAAATCCTAGAAAACGTAGCATTCCTGCGCATGATGTTAATGCTGGCAGTGAGCTGAACTTTTTTTCTAAATGGGAAATGAGTTAAATATATATCTTTGTAGTCATGTAAAGCAGAGTATTATTTACATCTAAATAACACTAAATAAAAACATTTAAAAACCTTAAAGTTTTCTAAAACTCTTAGAATGTTAAAAATAATATTGCATTACTAGTTGGGTTCCACAGATATGAAAACATTGATCTTCATGCATTCTCCATATATTCCTTTTTCCACTCATTCATTCAAGCACTACTTAGTGCTATTAATTCTGGAGTGTAGGGAAAAATTATATAATGCAAAAAAATATATTCTCATAGAATAAATGAGACATGTCTTCAAAAATTCAAATAACTGAATAAAAATATTAAAACTGTACACAATTAAATGTTTATCAGTAGGTAAATAAAACAAATAAGGATATCAGAAAAGGCATAAGAAGGAGGGCAAGAGGGAAAATAGTTAAGTGCCTTCTATATACTAGATTTAGATTCTTATTTAATTAGTTAATATTCAGAGCAATTCTATGATAAAGGTAATTTTAAACTAATAAAAATTTCATGGAAAAGTAGAAATAAAAATGGGCCCCAAATGTGAGCTTGTACTTGAGGAGGAGATTTCTGCTAGAGAAATGATAAATAATGAGACAATTTGCTAGGGGGAGTATAAGTCATGTTAGTGTAAGAATTTACAGAATTGTATGCATACTTAGGATCTATAGCATCCTGAATTGTGAACTTAGATAAAAATAGAACTTTTTGCTTTACTTTTCTTAATCATGAATTTGACTACATGATAACCTTAGATCAAGATTCTCAACCTTGGCACAAGTGACATTTTGAGATATTCTGTGTTGTGAGGACCGTCCTGTGCATTGCAAGGTATTAATCATCATCCCTGGCCTTTATTCATTAGATTTCAGTAGCACACCTCTCCAAAAGATGATAATCGAAATATCTCTCTAGACATTGTTATATGTCCCCTGGGGTCAAAATTGCCCTCGTTTAAAACCACTGCCTTAGAAAAATAGGCAAAAGTTTAGAAAAAACATATTTCTAATGACTACACCAAACAATTGAAGGTTTACATCCTCTGTGGATAAATACACACACACACACACACACACACACACACACACAATCAGGAAACAAATGCAAGAATGACTATCACAGGAAACTCAAGCTTTAAAAAAATTATAACTGAAAAAGATATATACCGTCATACTTAAAATATGAGTAAATTGAGTTGCTTTATTTAAATGCATTATATGTCCATTCTTTTTTTAGGCAAAAAATCCAAGTGTGCATGGTATTCTAAACATTCATCCAAGAAAAACTGAGCACACACAGTGGGTAGACACTAGGAAGTATTTTGTTGAGTCCTAGATAATCTAGTTGAGATTCTTTTTCTTAAGCTACAACAAAAACATATTACATGAAAATAACTAACAAATGTTTATATCAATTACATTGCTATCACAATAATTAGCTAAAGGAATTTATTGTCAAAATATGCTATTCATTTCTGCATCATAATGAATTTATAAAAATTGGGAGAAGCATATGAAACTTCTTTAAACTCTCAATTAGAATTAAATCGCACAATCAAGTCATGAAAAAATAATCTCTACTACTTTTTACACATTAAAAATATGATTATTTAAATAAATATTATAAATGCTTGTGATGCATAAAATTAACATTTAATGAATATATTTTATATATTTATATACCACAAAACTCATGAGCTTTAGAGTCAGACACACTTGGGTTTAAATTCCAGTACTATCATTTTCTAGCCTTGAGCCAACTACTTGTATCCTTTGCTATTCCATTTATTAATTGTACATAATAGTGTCTCATTACAGTATTATTATGATGATCAATTTATATTAACATTTATAAATACGTAGTATATCATAGGTACTCAGTAAATTATAATAAATAATAACTTTTATCGTGGTATAATACTATATCCCAGACATTATACTGAATAATGGTTTTGCCATATATCATGTAACACCACAACCATCCCACCAGTTTATAGATGACAAAACTGAGGCTGAAATCAATTAACTAAATTTATTTAGCAAATAAATGACAAACTTGGAATACAAATCCAGGGCTATTGGTATCTAGAACCCTATTACTGCTATCATTATTATTACTACTACTATTCCTTATAATAATAATTATTATTATTATTGTATTTATGTTACATTTATAAAGCACTTTGATATATACTATTATTAGATTCTCTGAGCTGAGAATTATAATTATTTATAATACAAAGGTAAAAACACTGAGGTTCTAAGAGACTTCTGCAAAATTAGCCATACAGTATTTTGTCAACATATGGTATTTTTTGGAATTTCCAGATGTGCTACTGGAATTTAGTGAATAGAGGCCAGGGATGATGGTAAATATCTTACAATGCACGGGGTTGTCCTCACAACACAGAATATTACAAAATGTCACTTGTGCTCAGGTTGAGAATCTTGATCTAAGGTTATCACGTAGTCACAATCATGATAAAAATTTTTTTTCTAAGTTCACATTTCAGGATGCTATAGATCCTAATTATGCATATAATTCTGTAAATTCTTACACTATGCAGGCTAACATGACTTATACTCCCCCCCAGCACATTGACTCATCATTTATCATTTCCCTAGCAGAATTATCCTCCTCAAGTCCAAGCTGACATTTCTACTCTTCTATTGAAATCAACAGTAAATAGTTAATTTTAATTTAGGTTCTTTAGTTCCAAGTCTTATGTTCTGAAAAATGTCAAAACAGGCAAGAGAAATGAAAGGTTGATGTTCTTTGGAAAATCAGAGGGGTAAGACTTGCTAAATTACAGACTGAAAAACAGGGGCTAGTCTGAACATTTATTCTATTATACTCTGTTACATAGCCCTTTGTTGTTCATTGCCACTTCCATATATATATAAATTTATGCCTAACAGCACCTGATCTTTCTTGGTGGTCTCCCTCCCATCCAAGTACTAACCATGCCTGACCCTGCTTAGCTTCAGAGATCAGACACGGGGTGGCATAGCCATAGACCATGGACTGTGGCTCCACTGAGGCACAAAACCAGGACCTTCTGCATGTAAAGCAGATGTGCTAATTGCTACACTATGGAACCACATCCAGTTCATTGTTACTTCCAAATCATTTTAGCGTATACTCACTCACCCTCTCTCTTTCTCTCAATTTTCTCTTATAAATAAAGTTCATTGTAAGAGGAAGATGGTTATGTGTCTATGTCAAGTGTCCCAGTCCCCAGCAAAGTGTAACCAGTTTTGATTTTATCTCTGAAGAGATAGATTTTTAAATTCCCTACCAAGAAGATATTATTATAGGTAAACTCAAATTATTTGATTTACTCTCCTGTAATACTTTCTCTCACTTTTCCCAAATTTATTTCCTAAATTTTCTTGATTTTGTCTGTTAATCACAATACAATTCAACAACAATAACAAACAATCCAATTAAAAAATGAGCAGAGGACCTGAACACACACTTCTCACAAGAAGACATACAAATAGCCAATAGACATATGAAAAGATGCTCAACCTCACTAGCTATTAGGGAAATGCAAATCAAAACCACAATGAGTTACCACCTTACACCTGTTAGAACGGCTATCAACAGAATGAGTAATAACAAGTGCTGGAGAGGTTGTGGGCAAAAAGGAACCCTCATACACAACTGGAGGAATTTAAATTGGTGCAGTTACTAGAGAAAACTCAAAAAATTAAGACTAGAATCACCATATGACTCAACAATCTGTCTTCTGCTACACAAGATATTTGAAAACATTTATCTACAAAGATATATTCATTACGACATTCATAGCAGCATTATTCACAGTGACCAAGATATGGAAACAACTAAAGTGCTCTTCGATAGATAATTGGATAAAGAAAAGGTGGTACATATATACAATGGAATATTACTGTCAGAAAAAATGAAATACTGCCATTTGCAACAACATTGATAGATCTTGAGATTATCACTCCAAGTGAAAAGTCAGACAGAAAAAGTTGAGAATCATATGCTTTCACTTACATGTGGGATATAAAGCTGAAAGCAACAAATGAATAAGATGAACAAACAAAAACTCAGACAGACATCAGTTTAGTAGTTACCAGGGAGAAGGGAGAGAGGAGAGAGGTAGATATATGGTGATGGAAGGAAATTTAACTTTGGATGGTGAACACATATCGCAAAATATATATGACATATTATTAAATTATACACTTGAAACCTATTATTAACTAATGTCATTCCAATAAACTTAATTTAAAAAAGAAGCAATCAAAGTTTGTTTTTTCTCATAAAATTCTCCATGAATGTAGTAGCTACAAATGCAAACCGATCCAAGTGTGGTATTTGTCACTCAGATATCAAGAGTGCCATTTATGTTAGGGGTTATTATTTTCTAAATGGTCGACAACTCCTGGTAAAGTTCTTAACAAAATTAAATATAATCTTGCTGTAATTTACACAATTTCTGTATTGACATAACTATTATGTGTTAAAAATAACTTGTATATAATATAATGTAGAATTAGATTCTACTTTCAATAAATTATGAAGAAAATTTTTAGCTCATGTGAATATCTTGGAGGACATTAATGAGTCCAGTGCATTATAATTATAGGTAACTCAGCATTCCTGGTCTCCACTCTCTAAATTAAAGGAGTGTGTCATAGAATTACTGAGATGACCAAAGCACTGCATAAATTTCTGGAATGCCTCTGAGGGAGAGGTACCACCCCTTCTTAGAATCAGACTAGAGCAATAAATAAGAAACAATGACTGCCTAAAGTTAGAATGGTGTTGTCAGTAGTCTTCCATGAGAGATGCTTGACAACAAAATAAGGCTCTACCATGAGATGACGACTCTGGGGCCCATCTGCCTTTCTCCCAGTGAAGTTTTTTGAAGCACCGATATATTATTTTATTTATGGAGATGATGATTTCCCTTGTAGAGTCTTGTCTTGGGATTGAGCTGATATCTCACCCTCTCTAACTCCATTTGAAACTAGTACCATTTATTGATAGGGTACTCGGATAATAACTTTCTTCCTGCCAAAATATTTTAAGTATCACCTAATCTGAGACTCCTACAGTGGGTTCCTTAGGGAAGCTTTACTTCTTGGCATTGGATCATTATGCTTTCATTTGTTTCCTGAATCATGACCAGACATTATCAAGTCTCCCTAGATTCCAAATTTGCCTTTCAGACTTCAATCCTCTTTTAAAAATATACTTCTGTGTCCATTTTTTTTCCTCAAAAATTAGGCCTAATGCCAGACCTCAACCCTCTTCACCTTCTGGTTAGCTCTAATTATGGCCTTATCTAGTTTATTCATATAATGTGACCTAAGTATATCAGTAATATAATCTAGAGGATATATTAGCCTCTTATGTCCACATAATTATAAGAAATGTACTTTTAATGATCATTAATACATTTTACATGATAATTTCTAGAAATTTTGAAATGTTTATTAGAAATTGTATTTTATAATGACATTAAGTTACAGTGGGAGAAAAACTTTTTACTCCATGTAAACATCTAAGATGAATTCTTAAAGAAAATATGTACACATTCCTTAAAAGCAACTTTAAGTTGCCTTTCAACATTGAAATTAAGTTTCTTTAAAAAAGTTAAATGAGTGTAAACTGTCATTATAAAACTTTCAAGGATTTCTAAGAATTAATTATTTATTAAAAAGCATTTTGATAAATGTTTTATGTATAGTGGCATTATGTTGCACACATAGTATAAATTGAGTGTTTAACAGATTTTTTGTCATTTTCTCATGTAGCTATAGAAGATAGGTCAAATGATTCAGAGATGCTATCACTTATGAGAATGACAAGGTGTATCAACCCTTATTACATTCAGAAGATGACAAACCACTAGACCACCTTGTCAACAGAGGGAGAACATTGTTCTTTCCTCCTTTTATTTATAATCCAAAATATACTGTTTAGTTAAAATATTCAGGTAAATATTCTATCATAGTTTAGAAATTCAACTTAAATTCAGACTTCATATTCCTTGATTAGATATCTCCTTATTTAACAATATTTGTTAAGCTCCTCGTAAGCTTGCACTGCTCTAACTGTTGAAAGAGAATAAAGAGGCATATATGAGATAGTCTTTGCTCAAATGGCATATAGTGAAACTGGATAGAAAAGCATACTAATATAAAATAATAACAATAGCAGTAAAAATTTTAAGAATACAATAAAAGAATAAAATTATAAATTTTCAATTAATGGTTATGAAATTATAAGATTTTTATTAGAATATGGTCTCTTTTTAAAATGAGAAAATCTATAGTAATCTGATTTATATACTAGTATATTATCCAAGTGAAATACTTTTTTTTCCCTCCCAGAGGGAATTCTTATTCTCATGAAAGATTATTTAAATGTCAGCAAAGGGTATTTTGAGGAAACAACAGAAAATTGTCAACACAGAGATCACTTTGAGTCATGATGCTATTGTCCACGTGTCAACTAAAATCTGGAAATAAGCCATGTTAACAATGAAATTCAGCTGAAGGTACTGAGGAGCTGAGACAACAAATTTGATAGATTGAAGGAATATTCCAAATGTCAAAAGCTAGTGGCAGAAACCTGAAAGGCTGGGCAGATTCCAAGTGTTGTGTAAATTGCAGTTGTGCTTATCACTGAGAGAATTAGAGAGATCCGAAATTATATGCTTAACTTCAGTAAGAAATAATTCTCTTTAACTGCTTTTAAAAAACACACTTTTTTTCACTTGAGGTAGCATTTGTAGTTTATGAATCTCAGAAATGGGCTCCCGTAGTAAAAGTCCGAACTTTCTGGTCAAACTCAATCTTAATCCAGACTGCTTCTTGCAATGAAGATAAAATATATAAACTCAACCATTTCATCAAAAATAGGAGATTCACCTTATACTTAATTAAGTTTACTAATACTAAAACCACCACAACAAAAAGAGATTAAATCAAAGGCCAACATACTGGCTGTTCATTTATAAATGGAGGGACAGGTATTTTATCAGCAGTGGTTTAATTCTTGTCTACATGGCTAAATCCCAAAACAGGACATGTTTAACAGGTATTTGATGTGCTGACTCCTAAAGGTTTTCAATTAATCTACTTAGCCATAAGAATTTCTAATTTAAACCTTAGTTAATTTTTAAAATCAATTGAATTATATTCTGTAAATTAAAAGAACTACTTTAAAATATTAACAACTCAGTTTTTTGTTTGTTTGTTTGTTTGTTTGTTTGTTTGTTTTTAACTAGATAATACCTCTTGGTCTGTGGAACATTTGCACTAATACAATTTAAAGTAAGCAAAGTTATTGCTCAAAGTAACAATATCAGGTTGAAGCAAAATAATCTTTGAGGACTTCTCAGATGGCTCAACTTCAATGAGCAACATTCCCTCTTCCAGATACAGCTCTTCTTCTCTTCTCTCCTTCATCTGTCTAGCTCAAATATTTTTATTCATTCATTGTCTCCACTTTCTCACCTCAGTCAAGTATCATTGATTGACTATTGTAATCTTCCTGAGGCCATCTTGTTTGCCTTCTCTTGCTCCTGCTGTTGAAAGTCAGTACCATTTTGTGAGCCACCCTGTGGAGAGGCCCCCTGAGATATGCCTCTGACCAGCAGCCCATCAGTACATCTCAGCAACTGGATCCTGTCAAAAATCATGTGAGGAGAGTGAGCTTTCAAGTGGATCTGTACCCATTTGAGCCTTGAGATGAGACTGCAGTCCCACTTTGTGAAAGACACAAAGCCAGAGGACTCAATTAAACCACATTTGCTTTTCTGATACACAGAGACAGTGAGATAATGAACACATAACTCATTCATTTTGTTGATGTCTTTACCATACTTCTATATTTTCTACAGAGACTTCTTGCAATACCACAATTTTAAGGTTTTCTTCATAAATTTCATATATTCTGACTTCCTGTGTTATCTTGTGATCATTTCAATAGATTGGTTTAATGATTGATATAATAATGCATGTTGGTATAATAATGAGTAACCAATCCCTATAGTCAGTCAAGATTTGTTTATTTGGGTCCCAATTAAGCATTCTTCTTTGAAATGGAAGTCAGATGGAAGCCAGAGTCTTTTGCAACCCAATATTGAAGGTTATAGTCCATTATTTTGGCCATAATCTATTCTCTAGGTTACTAATTTCAGCTCACAATGGTGGAGAAGGAATTATACTGTAAACCCCAGGCAGTAGGGATCATCGTGAGCCATTTTAGATTCTACCTCCTACAGGTGTCATCATATTAGTCTAATTTTTTTTATTTTAAGAAAGGAAATATCATATAGTTGAGGTCATCTATCTTCCCTATGCTGGTACCACTTCTCTGCTCTCTCCCTCTGTCCTCTGACTATAGGTAAGCACCATAGTCAATTTGCTGTCTCAAGTTTATATGTTTTTAAAAATGTACCATATATATGTATTCATAAGTAGTATATATTATTTTTATTTTTTTACATAAATGGTGTCATATTATGTGTAATATTCTATACCTTTCTTGTTCACTAACCATTATATTTTGAGGTATATCCATTTGATTTCATAAAGATATAGTCTATTCACTGTAACAGTTTTAAATTTCAAATGACTGAAAAAGCAGAATTTATGTACCCATTCCCCTTCTGGACATCTGAAGGTGGACATCTAAGTTGTTTCTAATTTTTTTCTATTAAAGATATTGCTGTGAACATACTTTTTATATTTCTTTATGCATTTGTGGGAGAGTTTCTCTAGAGATTGTATACACAGAAGTGGAATTGCTTTCTCAAATTGCTCTGCAAACTGGATTTGACATTTCTTAGAAAAATTTTAGCTCTACCTGGAGTACTTCTGGGCTTAACTCTGAGCTGGAGTGGGATGACTTTGTATTCAGGCTCTGTTAGTTTTCTCATTTTTCAAAAGAGCATGTCAACCCCAGATTTACTCTCTATTAAGGCTAAAGGGAATTACCTGACAAATGCCATATGTCAGGGTCTTGTCAGAGAGAACAAACTTAAAGTACACCTAGCCAAGATATATCAAATGCTCAGATGAGAAAACAATAGCTATGGAAGATTATTTAAAAAATACTGACTATCCATTCTTCCTGATACTCTAAATATGGATTGAACTAGAGCAGCAAAGAACTTCAGTTATATCAAACTGGAGACTTGCTGTTCAAAGTATGGTCTGCAGGCCAACAATATCACTATCACCTGGAAACTTTTTATAAATGCAGATTATTTGGTCCTACTCCTGATCTATTGAAAGGGGTTCTATTTTAACATGATTCACATATGATTATAGGTATATTAAAGACTAAGGAGCAGAGTTTTAGATAATTAATTCTCATTTTGCTATCGATCCTTAGGTTTCATCTGCCTTTACTGAAGCAGGTGAAACTCATTGTTATGTACACAATAAGAATAACACTCAGGTCACTGATCTTTACATCGAATAATAAACTCTTAATAAGGGCCTTCCAGAAAAATTTGTCTGATCTTAGTGTCAGAAATATCTTTGTTTCTACTCAATAACGATATCATTTTAATCCTTGTAACACTTAGAAATATACAACTGACCAGATTTTATTTCTTTCTTGACTGCTAATTATCCCAATGGGACTAGCCTATAGCAGGTATGAGCAGACACTTTGAATTAGTCACAAGCCTGGCTCTGTTTTATGTTCCAATATTTGTTGTTTTCATCATTTTCACGTGTTTTAATTCATGTTTTATGGCTATATTTTATTTATCATTGTGAGCTATGTTAACTTACATTTGAAACAAGTGAACAAAGGAGTAGAATGAAAATATACCAAATATAAAAGTATCCCGTAGTTCTGATCACTTAATACAATCATGTGTCACTTAGTGATGGTGATATGTTCTGAGAAATGTGTCATTAGGCAATTTCATCTTTGTGCAAACATTATAGAGTACACTTATACAAATCTGATGGTATAGCTTACTACACACCTAGGCTATATGGTAGAGCCTATTGCTCCTAGACTACAAACCTGCACAACATGTTAGTGTACTGAATACAGTAGGCAATTGTATAGGGCACTTACCGTAAACAAACACCACAGGACTGGAAGTTGCTCTTTGAGTCAGTGCGTGCTGAGTGAATGTGAAGGCCTAGGACATTATTTTACACTATTGTAGACTTTATAAACACTGTTTCACAAACCCTCCCCTGTTTCCTTCCACAAGGTTAGAAATAGAACATCGAAGCTGTCAGTGCTGCTCCATGGACAGAAATGTGGGCTAGAGTGACTGGAAACATTGTGGAGAAACAGGCTGGGTAAGGCGTAGATCACCATAAGAGTGGCTGTCAGGAGGGAATGAAAGGTGGCCTTAGGATCAGTAGGAATAAGAAAATAAGACAGAGACAATTCCATAAGGAATTGTCATGGCAATGTGGTTTTGGTTATTGCACGTTGGAGTAGTGGTCAGATTAAGGAACTTCATGGTATTAAAAAAATGGATATTTAACATTGAGAGAGTATAGAACTGAAGATTCAATATTTTGACTTTGGAAATTTGTTTTTGGTTCCACTGACCCTATTTGGCATAAAGAGCTTTCTCTGGCATTGAATCTACTTAAGAAATAAAACTTACCTCTGCTTTACATCATTATAGCCTGAAAATATTTCCAAAGTACAGGGATAGGTTGACTCCACACTACAAAAGAAAGCTTTCACTAAAGTGGCAGTGGCATTTAATATTTATTAAGGTAGTTTCTGTGGACCTGTGCCCTTGCACAGGATCTTAGGTCCTCAACAAAGAATTTTCAGCAATGTACTCTGAACACCATCAAGCTAGATCTGAGAGGGCTGTAGCACTCAGGGAATATACTCCTTTGTGCTAAAACAGGACAGTGACTGACTGGGATATAATCTGTGGCCCTCGAAATTGAGGTGCTGTGACTGAGAGGGAATCTATTGCCAAACCTCCCAGAGACTGTGTTTGTTAGAAGAAAAAAATCTCTCCAGAACCCCATGTCTTTCCATTTCTTATAAGAAATTCAGCTCCATTGTAATCTTAGAGACCACTATCATATATGTGGTCCGTCATGGACCGAAATGTCATTAGGTGGTACGTGACTGTACATTCTATCTTGGTGTCATCCCCTGAAATAATGATGCTTACAGAACAAAAATCTCAACACATCTCCGCCTGATGAGTATAATATTAAAATTAATGGAATGGATTTTTAAAGACTATCGTTTTTGTTTTTGTGTTTGTTTTGTTGTGTTTAGAGCATTTTTAGGTTTATAATAAAATTGAGAGAAGGATAGAGATTTTCCATCCCCACACATGCATACTCTCTTTCATTATCAACTCACTCATTGGAATAGTGTGTGTATATATGTATATATATTTTTATCTTTTTTTACCAAAGATGAATATACATTGACTCATAATTATCCAAAGTCCATAGTTTCATTCTTTGTTTTATACATTCTATTGGTTTGGACAAATATATAGTAATATATTCATCATTATATCATTCAGAGTATTTTCACTTCCTGAATAGCCATCTGTGCTCTGCCTAGTCATCTCTACTCCAAGCCCCTATCCCTGGCAAACAATGATCTTTTTACTGTTTCCAGAATTTTGCCTTTTCCAGGATGTCAAACAGTTAAAATCATACAATATATAGCCTTTTAAGATTTACTTCTTTCACTTAGTAATGTGCATTTAAGTTTCCTTCATGTCTCCTGTAGTTTAATAGCTCATTTCTTTTTATCACTGAATAACAGTCCATTGTCTAGATATACCACAGTATTTATCCATCCACCTACTGAAGGACATCTGGGTTGCTTCAGGTTTTTTGTTGACATAAATTTTCAACTCCTTTGGATAAATATAAAACACAATTGCTGGTTTATGGTAAGAGTATGTTTAATTTTATAAAAAACTGTCAAACTGTCTTCCAAAGCAGCTGTATCATTTTATATTCCTATCAGCAATGTATGAGAGTTCCTATTGCTCCACATCCTCACTAGCATTTGGTGTTGTCAGTTTTCTGAATTTTGCTTGTTTTAATAGGTGTATAGTAATATTTCATTGCTGTTTTAATTTGCATTTCCCTGATGACGTATGATGTGATACATCTTTTCATGTAATTTTCTGTGTATCTTCCTTGGTGAGGTATCTGCTAAGGTCTTTGGCCCATTTTTTAATCAGGTCGTTTTCTTATATTGAATTTCAAGAATTCTTTGTATATTTTAGATAATAGTCATTTGCTGGATATGCATTTTAAAAATTTCTCCTAGTCTGTGGCTTCTTTTCTACTTCTTTTGATATTTTCTTTTACAGATCATTATGGGAATTTAAAAACTTGTGTTAAGGATATTTTGAAAATTTTAACATTTTTAAGGACCTAGCACTATGCTCAAATAACATTTAAATTCCAGCACTATGAGATGATGCTTCACATGTCAACAATTGGCATAATCATGTGGCATGGGTTTGCTTGTGTTTGGCATTGATACAGACCATCACCTGCAAAATTTTTAATCTTTTTCAGAAACCTAGTGAAGTGTCTTTTCTTTCCTACTTTCTTTGGAGAAAGACCCTCTCCTTTGTGTCTATGGCCATGCCACCCTGAACAAGCCTGATCCCATTTGATCTCGGAAGCTAAGTAGGGTTGGGCCTGGTTAGTATTTAGATGGGAGACCACCTAGGAAGACCAGGTACTATAGGCATAAAAAATAAAGAATAAGGGATTGTAAGCTGACAAGATCCTTGCAATCTGTGAGGTCAACCAAGGGTTACCTTGCCTAAAAAAAAAAGAAAAAAAAAAGGCCTTTTCCTTGGAACTTAGATGATTACCTTGAAACTAGTGACTCAGGTCCTCTGGCTATTGATACAGATTATTGAAATTCAGCATTCTTCTTGGCCCATTATAAGGCAGGAATGGCTTTAGGTCAGGACAGGGCCTGAGTAGAGTCCAAGTAGGGAGGAGACATTTAACTCAAGTTTTATTTTTTTCTTTCTTTTATGAAATATATTAACCAAGCCTGTTTTCCTTTAACTGCTTGATAGCCAAGTCAATAATAGAATCATATAACTAAGTATATGATTCAAGTAACAAGTTTGCATCTTTTTCTTATCTAGGTACAAAAGTGGCACTTTGGCAGGAAACTCAAGACCCTGTCCTGACTAAGGCAGAGTGAAAGAACTCCATGAAATCCCAATAGGCAAGGACTATGACCCTCCTCAGCAGGAACCAGATACAGAAGAAAAGACCTCCTGTCCTTCAACATTCATACTAATAAAAAAGGGGTTCATGGCTCCTAGAAAAGGATTAAGCAGGAGAGTTAGAAAAGGGGTTACGGGTCCACCTGCAAAGATTCTGAGGTCATCTTATTCTAGAAAATGTCCACCCTGGTTTGCTCACAGTCAAGAAAACCAGAAGGCATTTTTAGGCTGAAAGTAATTAATACAAGGAAACAAGTAAGCAGATAATTGGATACTAGCCAGTCACTCACACCTGCACAATGAAGACCCCAACGACCTTCAATTCACCTAAGCCTCATTATATCATCATTATAATATGATGCATATGCTCAGAAGTTCATTAGTGTCATCATAACCAACTGAATTCTGGGAATGAACATGCACAGAAAGCAAATGATGAGTCGCTGAGTCCTGTTGTCAGTCTTAGTTGTCAATCAAGAAAGCCCACTGCTCTAAGAAAAGTAACTACCCACAGCAAATAGGGATAAAAACCTCAAAGAATTTGTTATTGGGCCATTGCATCCTAGAGCTTTTGAACGGCTCTTCTCTTGCTCGGAACTGCTTCCACGTCCAGAAGTGTACTGTTGCTTTACTTACCCTTCTAATAAAGCTATTCTTTTCTGCTCTGTTTCGGTGTCTTGCTCAATTCTTTGTTCAAGACATCAAGAGCCTGGACAGTGCACTGTGAGGGGAACCCCACTCTCCGGTAACAGCATTACAACCTAATTTGACATTTCTAGAATCTTTCCAAATAGTTTAGTTTTAAAAAATGTTTCTTCGAATGTTTAGTCCTTCATCAATAAGTGAATGAAAATTGATTATACTAATGTTTAAAAAAGAAACAACAGGCCAAAATGGAATTACTCTTGCTAAACTATGGCAGCCTGACCCTGCCTGGCCATTTCTTGCTTGAACGAGTTTGTTCCTGACTGCCCTTCTCCCACCTCAAGGACTCTCTGGCTAACATCAGTTGTTTCATAGCTTGCCAACCAATTAATCTTTTTCCTTATATCTGTAGCTGTGTAGGAATGACAAGACTGTATAAAACTGCCCGTCATGTTACAATTGTAGCTCAGCCTTTGGATAAGAATCCGCTGAGCTGGTGCTGGCATCAATAAATGTTGTTTCCTGCTTATAGCTTAGGTATCCCATCTCTCTGTTCAAGAATCCAGCAACAAAACCATATCACCAAACCAAAAGTCAATAACCAACCTAATCACAGTTCTAGCCTCTTCCAGAGTCGAATTTTAAACTGGGTCCAACTTAAAAAATGTACTGAGTCTGGGATCAGAGTGGGTCTGATGTGACCTGGAGTGGGTCTAGCAGGAGATCTTTAAGTAAATATTAAAAAATGGGATCTTTTATATCCAAATAATTGAGTGTGCCACCTTTCAGCACACCTGCTTATTTTATGTTTAAGAGCTATAGTCCTAGAAGCTGCAGAGGAGGCAAAATCTTGCTGGAGACAGCCTAGAGTTGCAATGGCCATTGTGAGATTTCTAGTTAGACAAAATTATTTTAAAAGTGCACTTGAAAGTAAGAGTTCCCAAATCAATCAAATAGAATAAGATAGCTATTTAATTGTCATGTAGAAGCTTACAAAAGATTTCAAAATTCCAAAGTAGCTTCATTGAAAGATTTATTGCAAAAGGCAAATGAAAAATTAAAGAGATATAAAGTATCTAAAACTAAAAACCTAACTCTTACTGCTCCCCTCTATCTTCCTTTATTTGAGTGCTCATTCTAGTAATTTTCTGTCTGAACTGCCTTTCCATTTTGAAAGAACTATTGAATAGTTGCCTATTTAAAATAAAACCACCTATGGCTGTGTAACCATGCAAATCTTCACCTCTTTAAAACGACTTTTTCTCTTCCCTTTCTCCTTGACTCAAACTGGCCTTGGGCTCTCTTGCTTCTCTTCTTTCCTTATTCTTCAGCATACTACATGACCACTCCCTTAATCACTAGAACACTTCGGTCATCATCAAACAGTCTTAAAAACAAAGCCTCAGGTCTTTTGATCACAGAAGAGTTTTGGCCAAAATAAAGATAACATCTTGCAGCTCTACATCCATGAAGGCAGAACACTCTACTGGGCTTCTCTTGAAACCAGACAGAAAGATGCGATGACTGACATCAGGACCCTATGCAATGATCAACTATCTTCTTTTCTAGCCACAACCATTCAGCAGGGCCCATGACCCCAAATACCTTAGCAACTATGACTAATGAGTTTTCCTCTATAGGACATATCATTTAGAGCAGCAATCCTCAAACTTTTTGGCACAAAGGACTGGTGTTCCTATGGGAATATAATGTCTGATGATCTGAGGTGAGCTGAGGCTGTGATGCTAGTTCTGGGGAGCAGCTACAAATACAGATAAAGCTTTGCTTGCTTACCCACTGCTCACCTCCTGCTGTGCAGCCTAGTTTCTAATAGACCATAAACTGGTATGGAATCACAGCATGGGGGTTGGAGACCCCTGCCCGAGAGGACATCAGGGAGTCAGGTCTTCAAGTGCTAGCTCACCTGTGTCTCCAGGCTGGGCACCATTTCCTTAAATAAACCTCTACTTTCTGGGCTGCAAACTTTTGTTCTTGTCTCTTTTGGCTTTGACATGTGCAGACAAAACAAACTCCTTGAGTTCACAACTACATGTGATTCCACTCAGGTTTCTTTCACTCCTAGGTCAAAGCCCTAAAGGCTCCAATAAAGAATTTCTGAAACCCAGAGAAGATCTTCAAATATATTTTTTTTTTTTTTGTAAATGGATTGATTACCTCCTGAGTCCAGTGAGAGAAGCAACTAAAATTTTACACTGTCTCTTCCTTTCCAACTCCAAACCAATTGGTCATTGATTCTTCCTCTTCCAAGGACAGCTCTTGCCTATTTTCTCATCTTGTTTTACATCCTAAGAACTTGTCTTGGCCTTTTGCTTGCCTGGGACATACAGGCTGTTGGTTCTTTCTTTTTGTTAGGTAGTTAGATAGCCATGAACAATGGGAGCAAAGGCCCAGCTCCTTAACCATAGAAATGACACTGATAGCCCAACCCACAAAGCTGCCCCTAGGACCTCCCAGAAAAAAAACTTATTTTTCAAATAACAATATCCTTATATCCTGGAGTACAAAGAAATAAATGACTATAGCATAGCACCACTTTAGGCCGACCATAAACACTTGTGCAATAAGAAGTACTTTAACCTTCTTTTCACCTCAGCCTCATTATACCACCCTTATAACATCATGCATAAGTCCAGAAGTTCATAAATCTAATTATAACAGACTGGATTCTGGGAAGGAACATGTGCAGTTGACAATAGGTTATACAACGGCCTACTGTCAATCAAAATGACCTCACACATCAATTGGCTAGCACCACCCTTATAACCACTCATCATGGCATACCTCCCCACCTCTACAAGGCTACCGCCCTCTTTGGTGTAGTCTGTTTCTCTCTTGAAATGTACTCCAACAAATCTTACTTTTCCTCATCTCTGCTGATCTGTAATTCTTTACTGCATCAGCAGAAAGGACTGAGGCCTCCCAGTACTACTGGGGCAATGAAGAACTTAGATCATTCCCAATGGTGACATTTTGACTATCTTTGGAAGTGACTCTGGATTTTGGGAAGATAGTAATCTTTGCACACTCTTGGGCCCATGCCAGCAATATTTACTGTTCATACTGGCTTGAAAACTGCAAAGACATTACAAAAGATTAAATAACTTTTTGATCAGATATTTGGCCAAATTAAAAGCTGAAATTCAGAGCCTGTAGGATTTTTTTTTTTTTTTTTTTTTTTTTTTGGTCTTCTCCCCTTAGCTAAATGTACCCAGAAGAAAAGAAACATCCTCAAAATAGGTGGATGAATATGTCAGTCCTTTGGTACCATTTAGGCAGCAATCCAATCCTTTAAGGTGTTAAAAACAGCAGTCCTTGTTTTACAAATCTAGTCCTCATGGGACCAGAGATGTGGCTCCAGAAACAATTCAAAAGCTACCAGTTCTTTTTTACCATTCCAAAAACCTTCCCTATTCATCTCAAAAGGCTTGTAAATATTGGCTTTAGGAAGCCAAATACCTTCTAGGAGGAACTTGCATTTCTCTCCCTGTGCCTATGAGATGTAAATACATGGTCTTCTCCAGTAACTCTTATATAAGCCATCTTCTTAAAATAAAATTTTCAGGAAGGCAATTCTCATTCAAAAAGAAAAAGGAGGAAAAGCCATTTGGCACTTGACTTGTCAAGGACAAATACAACTCAAATATATTTTCCACAAATATTAGTAAAAGCCTTAGTCATCTGAATAGATAAATTTAACTTATTCCAACTGCCAAAACAAAATTTAGGTCCAACTGTTCTTTCACAAACTAGTGAATTTTGCTTTATCGTACCTGTCTCATGACTAAAAGGACTCTCTGCATCTGTCTGTGTGTCTATATACATGTATGTTGTAAATATGTGTTATTTTTCCACCTCTGAATGGTATTTCCAAAAGAGATCTATTTAATGGGGTTGAAGGTTAAGTGCTTGTAAAGATTGAACATTCTAAACTCTCAGAAAGATAGAAAACTTAATTTTTTCAATTTTATGTGATCTAAGATAATCTTTAAAGAATAAAAGTTAGTTTAAGTTTGTTAGTTAAGTTGGTTTAGTCCAGCCACAAGTGCTTGCACAGTTAGTATATATACTGACCCTTGTAACCTTAGCCTCATTATACCATCATTAAAATATCATACATATGCCCGGAAGTTCATAAATATAATTATAACAGACTGAAATCTAAGTAACTGCAGTAGACAAGGAATTATTTAAGAGCAAAATGATTGTGGCCGTCATGGCCACAATATAAAGTATTCTCCCAGAACCTTGCTGTGTTGTTTAAGAACCTCTCTTGAAACGTACTTTAATAAATCCTACTTTTCCTAAAATTCACTGATCTGTAATTCTTTACTGCATTGGTGGAGAGAACTGAAGCCTTCCCTTAGTGCCACTGGGGCAGTGACGGATTTCGTTCACCTCTAATGCTAATGATAGCAATGTTATCAACATTAAATATGATTCAGATAAATAACTTTATTCTACCTCGGTTTACCAGTCAAATAGATTCGCGTTATCTCTGTTACAAAATTTGTATTTAAAAAAAAATGATTGTGTGATAAAATTTTTATAAGCAATCTAAACATAATTAAGAGTTAGTAAATTAAATATATATGTAAGTAGGATAAAAAGCTTCTAGGTGAACTTTCCAAATAAGCTTCTCAAATCTTTTCAGTAACCTGAAACTTTAAAGTTTTGATGTTAAATTAAATGATGGAAATTTTTAAACAACTAGATAATTTCTAACTAAGAAAAAAAGTGAAATATTAATTATTGAACATAAATTTATCTACTTTTGGTTTCCTGTTGCAGAAAAACTAAAGATAAATTTGGGTCTTTTGGTAAACATGTCTTGTGCCATGCTGAGAAATTTACTTTGAGAAAGCACATTTCTACAAAATAATAAAAAGTATTTATAAATTTTCTAAGCCACAAATAGTTAATAAAAGACAGTTTGTAATTGTTTACTTCTTGGTGTTTATTAAAAATTATGACTTTTAAAGGTTAAAAATTCTAATATATTAATTGACAGTAATGGTAATAAGGATGGTGACTATATGCAAGGACAGTAGGATGTGTTTCGGGGTAAGAAATGGCATAAAGAATGAAGATACTTTTTCATTAAGAAAAATGTGAATAATTTTATCTAATCTTAAACTTCTAGCTATGAAGGACAAACTAAACATATACAAAAAGTTGGAGAGATAAAGAGTGAATTTTACCTCATGTAATTAAGCTGGCTAAAAGTTGAATTTTTATAAGGGTTTTGAAAATTAAATTTAATACCAATGGTCTTGTAGGGGTTCAGAACAATCCACCCCCAAGATGTGCCTCAGTAGTATGCAAATTATTTTGAGTAAAGGCGATTTTAGCTTCAGGGTCAAGAGAAATTTCTGCCCTTCCCTTTAACCACTTAGAAAAACATGAATTAGGGGCCTTGCCCATAATAAGAGATTATCAGCAATAACCTCTTTTTGACTCACCTATATGAGAAACTTTTATTTACCAAACATTTGCTCTTCTTATCATCCTACAATGACCCTTTGAAGCCCCCTAGGTGCATTGCCTTATCCTTAGGTCAGGATGTCTTATATTCCTAGATCCCCTTTCTGTCTCTGAACCTGTGTGGTCTCTGACTCTCTCAGGTATGTAGGATTCCCACACATATGTATGTATTAAATTTGGTTATTTCTCTTAATCTGTCTCATGTCTTATTAGACCAGCCAAAAAGACCTTGAGAGTGGAGGAAAGTTGTCCTCCTCCACAGTGTACTCATGTAAACTCCAAACTTAATTTTCTTTCATCTGCTAAAAGGTTTTTCTTTTTAAGTAATCTGTCAAGAAAGCAAAGATTCTGTGTTTCATCAAAATAATTTTCTGTTTTATGTTGCCTTAATCAGGTCTTTGATTACTTAAGAAAACTGAATCTTCTCAATTATGACCTAACCTTCCGTATTTGTCTTTGAAAACTTTTAATATCACTTTGGTCAAATAATTAAGTATTACTTCATAATAACCTGTGATCCTATTTAGTCAAGCATTTTAGAATCTTTTGATATTTTTGACAAACATCTCAAGATTCGAATTCTAAATAAAGTCTTTTTTGACCCCAAACTAACTTTGAAAATTTTCAGAAGGTCCTGGGAAAATATCAAAGGATCTGTTTCTCTCCTTATAAAAAAGGGGAATGTTGAATTAATTAGGCTTATTTGATATGTTAAATTACATGGGAAGCACTATCAAAAAAGAAGTAATATTAAGCTTTCTTTATATTGTGTCTGTATATGTTATAAGAGTTTCAGAAATTATATAAAGTTCTTGAAAGTGTGATATGTCCTGGCACAGGACATTGTCTGTCATCAAGATCAAGGCTCACATTAAAAGGACTAAATTCAAGTATTAGGGAAATGCCCTAGCTGACTTCATGCAAGGGCAGCAACAACAAAATCTCTAAAAATTTTGACACATATAGATGAAATTCATTCTGCTTCTGCAAAATACAACCCCTTATTGCCAGACTTTTGCCATTCTGAGGTCCTTGTAACATGGCAACAGTTTGCTCCTAAAGCAGAGAAATTAAGATGAGTAAACAATGGCTGTAAATTAAAGGAATAGTCAAGCTCCTGGCAAACTCCATTTTTGGAGGTTTTTGCATTCCTTCACTCAGCATAGTGCATTTAAGAAAAACTGTTTGTCACCAGAGGCCTCGTTCCTCTGAACCCTTTGGGCACCTGCAGCTGAACTGAATTCCACTACCACTTAATACGGGTTATCAATATGTCCTTGTTGTATGTATGTTTTCTGGATGGGTTGAAGCTTTCTCCTGTTGAAAGGGTGATGTCCCCATGATGGCAAAGAAACTGTTATAAAATGTATTTTCACTCCACACAAGATTGTCACTGGTAGACCTGTGTCTGTTGATATATAACCTTTTGCTGATCCCTTGTTGCCTCATGCTAGTATGACTAGCTACTGTCCGTTTGTAATGTCTTATACTCGAGCTTATTATTAAAGGAGTAAGGAAGATTTTGCGGACCTCGATTCAAGGGATGCTGTTGATTATAGTGTAAAGTCTGATTATTGTGTATTCCGGAAGGGTCATTAGAGCAGGACAGCCCTTGAGCTCTAATTGAAAGGGATCTTAGCAAGTTCTCCTGATCTCTGACATTGCTGCAAAGCTAGAAAGCACTGAGCCTTGACTACACATCTCACAGCTAAAGAAGGCTGCACCTGACATTTTATTCTGTACAAAGGCTAGAGACCTTTGACATGAATGTAGATTACTTCCAACCAAGACACTGGATGAAGATTTACTACTTTAGCCGAATATGAAACCTTTTGTTCTTTTCTTTTTCTCTTTCTTTTATTCTGGCATTGGCCTGGAAAGATAATGCCATCATTTGTTTATTCCAGGCTATTGCTAAGGGGGTAACTTCAGGCTATGAGAAAACCAAATCGACCCCTGGCTCAAATGGACAACGGGGCTCCTGACTAAATTTATACTTTTCTGTGGCAGCATTTTTTCTCCTTGGGCCTATGAGTGCCTACATTGCTGGTGCATAGTTGGCCAATGCCTATTAGATTGTCTGACTGTATTCCTAAACTGTTCTAGAAAGGACCTACCAGATGTCTTTTCATGATTCCGGGTTTGCTAAATTTGGCAGGGCTCTACTTCCCTGGTTAGATAATGTAAATTTATACAGTAATAACCTTTCTTTAACTCTTGGGAACCTTAAATAGCCCTTGATTATCTTTTAGTTGAGCAAGGAGGTATCTGTGTTGTGGCCAATATCACCTGCTGTACCTAGATCAACACTTTGGGGAAGCTGAAACTCAGTAACATTACAGAGTTTCAGATTACTGAGCAAGCCTTTTGGCCTAAAAGGGAGGTTTTCCATTGATTGATTGGGATCTTGAGTACTATGGCTCCAGAAATGTACTATGAACACTAGGAATTATCCTACTTAAAATTAGCGTAATAATCTCCCTCTTAAAAGTTTTAAATGCCTGTTCATAGTCACTAATTGACAAGCAAATGATCTCCCTAAGACTAGAACATCAAAAAGAGAATGAAGAAAAGACCAATTTAAGGATTATGAACCTAAAGCCCTGACCTGTGAGTATCATAGGGATTAAACAAAAACATCATGACCTGTGAATATCACACAGGATTAGTAAAAGCTGTGAGAACTACAGAGCAGTAGCTGAGTGGTGCTAATGACTTAAATTTTGATCATATCCCTCTGACAAAGAGTATGATAAAAAGATAGAAATTATTAAAAAAGAAAAAGCACAAGAAATGAAACAAGCCAAATGGAGTCACTTTGCTAAGCCATGTCACCATACCAAAATTTAATAACTAACCTAATTGTAGTTTCAGCCTCTCCAAGGAGTGGTATTTTAAACTAAACTGTCTGGAATTTCCTGATCAATACTAGTGAGATAATCTGCAAGATAAAACCCCTGCTATTTCCTTTCTCCCAAAAGAAAATGCCCTGGCCTAAAAATAATCCTTTTTTTTTTTTTTTTTTTTTTTTGCTAATGACTCCCATGCCACACCCTTTTGCCTATAAAAAACTTACATTTTGTACAACCCCTCTAAGTACTCTTCTAGTTGCAAAATGGGAGGCTTCTCTACTCATGAATCACTTAATAAAGCCAATTAGATCTTTGAATTTACTCAGTTGAATTTTGCGCTTTAACTCTATTTAGCAGTGTAAACTTTCAAAGATACTTATCTGCCTTTCAATTTCCATTTTCAGTGAAGACAGTAAGGATATCAACCTCACACTCACATATTTGTTAAATTGACATAAGCTATACAAAAGAGCCTGGTACAGAACTTGCCATAATCAGGTGCTAATGTTTCTCTCTGACTATTAATTAACCTTATATTGTTTAGTTGATATATCCCAAATTGACAAAGTTAGAGAACATTTAGAAAATGTTGTTCAAGCCATAATGTTAATAGCTGCATAGTAGTCCTTCACTTAATGGATGTCTTAGTATTGGACATTTAGATAATTTCTTATTTTCCACTCATAAATAGTGCTAAGTGCATACTTTTATTTCTGTGTGCATTGTTTATTAATTCATTATGCAAGGTAAATTTCTAGAAATAAAACCATGGGATTGAAGGATGTGAGTATTTTGAGGTTCTTAATATTCATTGCCAAGTTGTCCTTTAGAAGTTTCATATTTTCCTTTCAGCCTATGAATATATTGAGTCTTAATCCTAAATTAGGATTGGTACCAGCTATAATTAAATACATAAAAAATTTTTAAAGGTGTGGAAGAGAAGACTAACCATTACCAAGATGGTCTTAACATATTCCTCAGCTTGACTAAACTTTAGACAGCTTTCTTACTAACTATAGTCCCCTAATCTCCCTTTTTTTAGAGCATTTTCTTTTTTAAAATTGCAAGTATAAATTTCTTCTCTGTCCCTGTGACATGTAAATCTTCTTTCAGTCCCTTGCCAGTTTCAAAACCCAGGGATGTCTTTCTTAAGGACTTATCAGAGAACGAGAACCATTCTTTGAAATGTGATTATCAAGAGAAAGCCCAGTTTCCAGTCAAGATGGCAAAGTAGGTAAATGCTGTGCTTGCCTCCTCTCACAACCACATCAAAATTACAACTAAACTACAAAACAACTGTCATTGAGAATCACCTGAAGTCCAGCTGAACAGAAGTTCTATAAAGATATATACAGAAGAAGCCACATTGAGGCTAGTAGGAGGGGCAGAGACTCAAAATGAGCTGGTCCTACACCTTCATGTGGGCGTTAAAAATCAAGAAAAATATCTCAGCTGCAGAGGTCCTCCCTGAATAGCAAGGTGTCCCAACCCACATCAGACTCCCCAAACCAAGGTTCAGTGCTGGGAAGAGAAGTCCCCACAAGTTCTAGTTGTGAAAACCAGCAGAGATTGTGAGTGAGATGGAGGGCTGCTGGAATCCCAGATGTTCCTCTTAAGGGCCTGAGCATGGACTTACTTGCAAATGGACTCACTCTAAGCTTCAGTGCTGGGGCAGCAGCTCAAAAGGTGCCAGGAACATACAGGGAGAAAATAAATTGTCTGGCTTCAGGGTGAGGGCTAGAGGGGCAGCTTTCTCCTAGATAAAAGTACTGGCAGAAGCAACTGTTCCTTTGTTGAGCCCTCCCATCACCCAGTGTGCAGACAAAGTAGGACACCATATATGAGTCCCTAACAACCTAACTAACACTGTGGCTCCACCCTGGTGATTCCCTGAGATCCTGCCCCACCCAACTTGTAGGCCCACCCTAGTCGATACCAGTGGCTTTTTCATATAGAGGGCTTGTCTTGGCTCATGCTGTAGACTTTCCTAAAATCTCTCAGAGATTCATAAATCCCAAATAAGCAGCACTTGGCCTTTGTGTGCCCCATATGTCTTGGTAAGCAGCCCCACGCCTGTCACTAGTAGCAGTTGGCCTCTGCAGTTTAAGCTCTCCCAGGAACTTCCAAGCCCAGCACAAGTGGCAAGCAGTGCAGATCATTTTGTAGTTTTTACCAAGTATCCCTAGGCGGGGCCTAAGTAGTAGTTGACCTCAGCCTGCAACAGAGGCCCTTCCAGGAGGCCTCAGAACCAACATGCCCAGTGGCTAGCTTCAGACCACACAAAATCACCACCTAACCACCTTCCACAAACAACACACCCCAAAGGGCAGACTAGGCAGGCACCAGGACCCTGCTAAAGAGAATCCTGCTCCACTGGGTTAGCCTCTGCACAAAAGCTCTTTCACTGTAGTCATGGCCAGTTTGCATACCAATCAGCCTGACGGTCAATCCCTCCCACTGATGTACAAACAGTAACCAGGGCACAACTACAATAGGAGGGCACATACAATCCACACAAAAGACATACCTGAAACACCTGGCTCAGGTGACCAGGGAAAATGCACCACTGGACCCCATAGGACACTACATAAGAATACCCTATTAAGACTAAGAGACATAACAGCTTTATCTAATACATAGAAATGAACATATAAGGGCAGCCAAAATGAGGAGATGGGTACTTTAAATGTAGATGGGTTAAATACTCCAATCAAAAACATATGGTGGCTGCATGAATAAGAAAACAAGACCCTTATATATGCTACCTATAGGAGAATCAAAAGACACACAGACTGAAAGTAAAGGGTTTGAAAAAGACATTTCACGAAAATGGAAACAAAACAAAATAGCTGGCATAGCAATACTTTTACCAGACAAAATAGATTTTAAAACAAGGGCTATAACAAAGGACAAAGAAGGACCCAAGAATCTGAAGAAACCCAAAACAGTACTTCAGAGGGACATGCGCATCCATATTTCATTGCCACATTATTCACACTAGGGAAAATATGGAAGCAACTTGGGTATCCATCAATAAATGAATGGATAAAGAAGAGGTGGCACATGTATAATGAGATATTACTCAGCCATAGAAAAACAGGAAGGGGTTAAGAAGTGCAAATTGGTAGGTACAAAATAGTCATGGGGATATAAAGTATAGCGTAAGGATTATAGTCAATAATCCTACTACTTAGGCCCCGCCTAGGGATACTTGGTAAAAACTACCAAGTAAACACAGGTGACCTAATCACACTGACCACCTCTTCCTCAATTTCTGCTACTTTCCCAGATCTTAAAAACGTTCTCATTTTCTGTTTTGGAGGAATTGAGCTTAACCTCCCTCCACCACTGTAATAGTCTTGACTCCTACTGCAATAGTCTTTTTTTTTTTTTTATGGTGACATTGGTTAATGAAATCCAGTAAGTTTCAGCTGTACATTTTAACAGTAAGGCATGTACATATTTGTGCTGTGTGTTCACTTTCCATAGTTAGATTTCTTTCTGTCACCACATATTTGACCCCCTTTACCCATTCTACCTCTCCCCTTCCCCCTCCTCTTTACCCTCTGGTAACCACTAGTCTATTGTCCATGTCCATGAGTTTCTGTTTGTTTGTCCTGTCCATTTGTTACTTTTAGGTTTATGTCCTACATATAAATGATATCATGTGATTTTCAACTTTTTCTGTCTGGCTTATTTCACTTAGCATGATTATCTTGAGGTCCATCCATGTTGTTGCCAATGGCAGTATTTCATCTCTTCTTATGGATAATATTCCATTGTATATATGTCTTGAATAAAGTCTTCCTTGCCTGTTTAACTCCAACAGGTGTATTTTCCTCTGGCACTTACCATCTTGTTTAAAGGCATCTGAGGAATGATATAGATTGATGGGGGTATAATAATGTTGAGCTTCCCCTCGCCAATTCGGTGAAGAAACACTCAGTGTTCCTAATGAAGGACTGCTGTATCGTGGTCTGGTCTTTGACCCAAAGAGAGATGAAGATGAACTCTTCTTAATTCTTAGCAAAGCAGCATATGAAGTAGGGACACCAGGATGTGCTCCAGAATATTCTGTAAAAGAAAAATAATAAAATGTGAATTCTGATGAGACTATTTTATTTTTTCCTATGAAAATTATTTCTTCTTAAGACATTGTTGAAAATCTTCCTTGCAGATGCAACCAAATGCAAATTACAGTGAGAATGGAAAAAAATAAAATGTTACTTTCATATTTTAAAATATTTTCTGAAAATTCTACTAGTTATTGAGGTTCAGCAAGAAGGAAAGAAACAAAAAAGGTATGCAGGAGGAAAGAAAAGGGAAGAGAAGGAAAGGAGGAAGGAAGAACAAAACAAAGAAGGAAGGAAGGAAGGAAGGAAGACATCTTGATGCTCTAGCCTTTATTTATATATTTTGGTCAGGGATATTTGGGAATTAACGTTTTTGTTTGCCTTAATATTAAAATATCCATTCACATAAATTATTATTTTTAATTATTATTAAAAATGAGAAAAATAAAAAAAAAACAACATTCTCGGTTACATTCCATAAATATAGGTTGGATTTTCATTATCTAAAATTTATCATGTAGTAGAAAATTAATCTAGTGTAGCTTATGTATTTTGACTAGGCTGTACGTTATGCCTCATGTTCTTGAAAAGTAGTCAAATTTCACTATGGGAAGTAAAATTTGTGGAGAAATTTTTTTTATAGATTTTGCTATATAATCTATATAATTGACTGTTATCAAGTGAGAATACTAATGAAATTCTTTTATTGATTACTGAGAAACGTCATGCCATTCATATTTTACTTTAATTCTCAATATTTCTTATTGTAAAATATATGCATAATACCCAAAGTAGATTGTACTAACTCTCCTTTATGTCTTCAGGTGAGAGTCAGTTTAGTGTATAGATCAAATGTTTAAAAATAAAAATTAATTATGATAAATTCTAAAGAAAATTTTAGAATTTGAATTTTTTTCCATGCCTGATATCAATTAAATCTGACAATTTGTTGATCTTGGAAATACTTTTAAGAATCAGACATTTCTTAGTTAGGATATCTGTCATTTGAACTTAATTCTAGGTAAAAAATGATTTTTCTTTGCAAGTAAGCTTTCCTATAATTAAAATTATTTAGAATCATTATACTGCCTGATAGAGATATTTTAGAATGCAAAAAGCATTTCTGTGATTTGAAAATAACACTTTAGGTGTTAAGCATCAAATTAAGTTTAACATTTTCTGTTCTGTGAAATTATAAATACGACTTCTCTGAAACTCAAAAAGTGTATTTTTAGATGTTTTCCACATTTAAAATGAGCATATTTGTAGTCCAAGCCTATTAGAAGCTGTTATGAGAATCATGTCCTTTAGTCTTTGTGTTCAACCACAAGCCTGGTGATGGTGGATCAATTTAAACCAAAAATAGCTAGCCTCTCCTGGGCAAAGTGTATGAGAACAGATTATGGGTAGACATAAAATTTCCTTTAAAACCTAAAATTAAATGCAAGTTTTGGCACCTAGAGGTATAAGGTAATGAAAATAAAATGAGTTTTCCTTTAAGGTAGTTTGTAGTTGTAGTCTCTGAACCTATTCATTTCTCAGTGTAGTCTGTCGCCTTGTTTTTAGGTTCCTATTCTGCACATATATATTAAAAAAAGAGAGAGAGAACAAAAAAAGAACTATCCCATGCTAGTATTACAAATTCAAATGGAGTATGAGAATGTGCTTTATAGTTCTTAAAGCTCGATAAGGATAATCACTGAAAAACTAGAAGGGCCATAATGAGGTTCAAAAAAGCCAGGATCATCACTGTGGTTATGATAATTATATAGACAATTATATATATTTAAAAGATATATATTTTAAAATAAAACGTATATTGTCCAAGTGGTACAGTAATTGGCTATGACACTCCATAGAAATAGAGATGAGCCAAATGCTAGTTTGGCTGTGTGCTCCACACCATCGCTTCATTTGTTACATAATCAGTTGCATCTGTTGCTGGTGTCCATGATCACTGCAAGGAGGTTAGCTGTGCAGACACAGGGCGCTGAGCAGTATCAAAGTGCTCTACATATAATGAATAGCGGATGTGAAAGTGGGGCCAGAGTGAGGAGGTAAAAAGGACTTTTCAAGTTCTGAAGAGAATGTGAAACCTTTAAACTGCCAATTCCATTGCATTAAATAAATAGACCTTGGCCTAACTTGTGGCCTTCATCAGTCTCCTGGTCTGAGTGCAACTGGCTATCAATTCAGTGAGGCCTCCCTCTAAGGAACATTTATAATTCTTCCATCTGATGCCCTCTTAGCTGCCCAGCCTCTTTTTCTGACATTGCTAATTATCATATTCCTCAATCCCAGTTCTGTGGGATTCTCGGCTCTGAAAAAAGGTTAAATAAATGGGAAATGATATTTCAATTATAGTTGTTTAATTCTCAAATTAAAGAGGTTGAAAACACGTGCAGGCCTGTCGAGGGTAAAAAATACAGCACCCCCTTCCCTAAGTTTAAATTTAAGTATTTGCATTTCTGCCCATCTCATCTTACTATTCCATCTCTTTCTCTCTAGGATCTCAACCCCTTCAAGATTTACAAGTTACTGATAGTAATACTCTTTCTCTGTCCTGTACCCCTCTTATTTCCTCAAGTCTCTCCCTATCCAATTTAGAGCTTGTGGTTATTAATTTACTGACGCCCTTCGATGTACCTTCAACCACATTGTCCTTACCTTCTATTGTTTTCACAAGCTAAACTCCCTGTCTAGTTTAAATCCCATTATCAATATACTCTGGAGAAATATACAAAATCATGCTTAAAGTTTCAGTTCATGATATTAACCACAAGAGAGATTTTCAAGTTCCCTGGTATACTGGGAAATGTTATACTATAACATTTCTCTAGTCCATTTATTATCCAACTGTACTGAATAAATATGCTACATATCCTCTGTCCTCAAGCTCCACACCTTCTTGGCATTCCTATTTCATTCAGTAAATAAAAGCAATCTGAAGAAAGGGTCCCTCATGTGCTCCCACCATTTGTATACACGCCCATATGTTCTGCCTTGCTTTCACTGATATGCTATGAATAAATTGTCTGTGCATCTAATAAAAGCCAACCCTTTCACTTTTGTGCACTGAATCCCATTCTTTCCCATCTTGAGTTCTCAAGAACATCTTTCTAGAAAATTCCCTATATCATTTCTCCTTCAGCATCGATTTTTGTCTCCCTATTAGATCATTCCCATGACTATACAAAAATAACCTCTAACCTTTTAAAAAAGTTATCTTAGCCTTATCATCCTTTCCACAGCAAGACTTCTTGAAAAGAGCTGTTGATGGTCACTGTTTAATTTCTTTTTTCCTTCGAGCCTATTCCAAGCAGTCTTGCTTATTCGATTCCACAAGAATGACTCTCTTCAAGGGTTACAATAACCAGGTCATTGCTAAATCTAAGAATCAATTTTTACTGTACTAAACCTATTAGCAGTATTCAACAAGGCTGACCGTTGTTTTTTATTTTAAACATTTTCTTTATGTGATTCCAAAATACTACAATCTCATGTTTTTATTTCTATTTCACTGGCTACTCGTTATCTTCTTTGCTAGTTCTTCTTTGTCTCTTCAACTTCCAAATGTTGGTATATTTTAGAAAAAGAAAAAAAATCCTTCTCTATTTAAACTATCCCTTAAATGATCTTATTCAGCTTCCTCCCAGATGAATTCCACCTTTACTCTAGTCTTAGTTACTTGGACCCAGCTATAAGTTTTTGATATTCCGATATTTATTTATGCTCATTCTAACTCCTACTTCTGGTTAACAGTTCTTTTTAAAAATTTTTTTGTTAGTTTATTAGTTTATTAGTTTCAAGTATACAATACATTGATTAGACATTTATATAGTTTATAAAATGATCCCCCTAATTGCTCTTTCTCTCCTCTGCTCTTTCACCTAGCCAATACATTAATGCTAACTGCATTCCCTATGCTGTGCTCCCCATTCTTGTGACCATCTATCAACTACAAATTTGTACTTCTTTAACCCTTCACCCCATTCTCCCAGCCCCCTATCCTTCCTCCCCTCTCTCCATCACCAAATTGTCCTCTACAATTGTGTCTGTTTTTGATTAGTTTGTTCTTTTTATTCCTTAGATTCTGCATATAAGTGAAATTTTATGGTATTTCTCTTTCTCTGACTTATTTCACTCAGCATAATAACCTCTAGGTCCATCCATGTCGTAGCAAATGGTAGGATTTCATGGCTGAGTAATATTCCCTTGTACATATGAACCGCAACTTCTTTATCCAATCATCTGTTGATGGGCCAATATCTTGGCTATTGTAAATTGTACTGCCATGAATATTGGGGTGCATAGATCTTTACGAATTATTGTTTTGGTTTTCTTTTGATAAATACCCAGAAGTGCAATTACTGAATCAAAAGGTATATCCATTTTTTAATTTTTTGAGAAACCTCCAGACTGGTTTCCGTAGTGACTGTACTAATTTGTAATCTCACCAACAATATATGAGGGTTACCTTTTCTCCGCATCCTAGCCAACACTTGTTGTTCTTTAATTTATTGATGATAGTCATTCGGACAGGTGGTTAACAATTCTTTACTCACTCTTTTGTGGCTCTGCCTCAACTCTTAAAAAATTCTTGGGCTCTGTCATTGAGAGGCATCTTCTGAAATAGGCAATTTGCTAAATCTTATTTAGCATGCAGAACCTATTTTTGATCATACTTTAAGCGTTGTCATTTAAGAAAAAGAGGCTAGGTTGGGTCTAAATTCTGCACCCAGGATTTCAAAGATGCTCAGTAAAATATAAATACTAAGTGACACTGATGGGCTTTAGACTGTATTCCTTCCACACACAACTCCCTGTTTGTTTGTTTGTCACTTTTTTTAGCAAACAATCATCATTTTCTTCCAAATTCCTTCCTTCTTATTCAGTATTTGTTAATTCTTTTCAAAAATGAAATTTCTTCTATGTATTAGAAACCATAGATACAGTTGTAAGTCACAAATGGCTCCTGCCTTCATGAAATTTATAATCTGGAAGTAATTGGTAGAGGATTACGAATGGGTAAAATATTAATAAAGGAACATTAAATAAACAAGCAAAACTATTCCTAAAACATATAAAACTAAGAACTACAATACATATAATCAAGTAAAAAGAAAACAGAGAGTGCCGGCCCTCAGAAGAAACTTGCCAACATCTGTTCTTTTTCTCTTTTTTTCTTTTTTTAACTTTGCTATGATCATGCCTTAGTTCCAGAGAACAAAACTCTTCTCTTGGCTTTCGTGCATACATTCTTCTACAATTTGGCCACACATTTTATTGACTAAAAATTTTGGATGAGAGTAGTTCTGTCTGTAAACCTCTTTGCAATACAGGCTCCAAAGTTAAATGGCCTGGATTCAAATTTGGGATCTACCTCATAGTAGCTCTGTAGCTTTGAGTGATATATGAATAACTCTGTGGTTCAGTTGCCTTGCCTTTGGAATGAGGATAATAGTAGTATTTTCTAATAGGTTGTTGTAGAGATCAAATAAATTAACATACGTAAAGCACTTAGAATTTCACCTGGTTCACAGTAAGAACTCAATGAAGGGTAATTATTTTTAGTTACTTTGTATTATTATCTGCACTATAGTTATTGCCTAATACTATTCTCTGGTGGACAAAATTGAATACTGGGCTTACACTTTCTACATTTGATTAGGTTACAAAATACAAATAAACACCAAATTTTAATACTCTTTTTATTCTGAAAAGTTAAAAGAGTGAAAATGGAAGAGGGGGGGCTAGTTACATTTTTATTTTCCTTGCAGGTATAGTCCCATGAGTGAATTAGAAAAAAAAAATGGCCACCAATGGAAATTACTGAGCTCCAGAAAACTCGATGCCTACATGTGCTTGTGTTTCTATTGGCTAAAGCAAGACCACTCCATTTTTTCTTCATATTCCTACTCAGAGTTTGGAAGTAAAAGTGACTCATAATTCTTTTTCAGAGAAATCTTCATTAGTTGCTGAAACTTTTAATGAATATCTATACTGAAGATGTCAGCAGAATCTAGTTATACGTTAATCATTTTTTCTTCTATTTTCTCACTTCTCATAGATCAGACCTTAGGGAACATGCATTACAGTTATTTCTAAAGTGGTCTAGAGATTTTGTGATAAAACTCAATTAACCTGGTGCTCTCACACCATGGAATTCCAGCTGGAGGTTGGGTAGGAGTAAATATTAATGCCTTCATTAAATATTTCCTAATCAAATGACCCTGGGACCACTGAACTTATATTGTTTAATAAAATTGTAATCTGTTAAGTCAGAATGATATTGCCACCACTTGCAGTTTTAGAACTAATAGCATAAATTCTGCATTACTTAAAAGGTCATTTTGTAGATATAACACTGCCATTGAAAGTAAATATTCATAAAATAATGAATGATAACTAGTAAAACTAGAAATTTTATGGCAATATTTATGCATAAATAAATATAAAAATGTCATTACAATAAAGGATATATTTTAAAATATTTAATACCTTACCATATTAAAAATTTCCTGAATTTTCTGATACCAAATAAACTTCAGATTTTTATCTCAGTCCCTAAGTGTGAAAAACATGTTTACAAGGAATTTTAAAGTTCTTAAAATATTTATGATAAGACTAGAACATCACTAATAGATTCTTTATTTGAATTTTTCTTTCAATTCACCACACAATGTAGTTAATTTTTACAGCCAGAGCAATACCAAAAACTCGTGAAATGACAGATCTTTATATAAATTCATGTATTCCCTATAGTTCTAGTTTGATTTTAAATATTTATTCAAGCTCTTACATATAAATACACATAAATAAACTATAGCACCAAATGATATGTTATGCTCTGAAGAATATTAATGCTCAATCACTGACTCATAAGTCAGGGGAGCAAAAGTGGCACCGTATATTGATGACACAGTGTACAGAAAGAGCAGAAGTCATGCAATATCTGAGCCCTCAGTGTGACCTAATTTGGCATCAAAGTCAGCATAACGAAATTTGATATCTGACCTTTTTCAGGGTAATTGCTAAGGCTGTTCTCTCTTTGATGAGAATTAATGTTAACTGTGCAACTTTAGCCTGCTACTGTTTTATGAAGCTTGCAGAGACGGATGTAACACTTCAGCAAAGCCAGTCGTGTGAAGCATATTTAGAAATGGTAAATAATTTATAAATAATGTACATCATTTCAATTTGGTTGTCTGCATCTATGGCAGAGGAGAGTTTGAAATAGCCCAAGTAAAATGTACTCACTGTCTCAACTCAGCACTTTCTTCAAGAAATGTTTTATGTGTAAACTTTATAGTGTTTTAGCTGCTGAAGTGGGAAAGGATGTGCAGAGGATAAAATTCACCATTTTTAAAGCACCAAAGTTAGGCATTTAAACTGTAAGACCTCTAAGATATAAGGGAAATTTTAACAGCATTGAATAAGACTGAAAAATAGGCATACTTACAGTGTGAAAATAACAACAAAAACAACAAATTATTTATACCACTCCTTTTCAGGTATATTGTTTATATTTGAAGTCATAATAATTTAAGATTTGGAGAATTTTATCTTCTTTTCTAAATAGCTAGTGCTTAGCTGTATGTATAGATATATCATGAAAGTTATTACACCTTAATGTGAGTATCATATATGCTTTTACTGCAAAAATAGTTCTTCTGTTTTAACTATTGTTAAAAGGTTTTAAAATCTCTAGTACTTAGATGACATCTCTTTAAATTACTAAAAGCATAAAGTCATTGCATTCAATTGATATTGCCCTCATACTATGAATATTGTTTTCTAATCACTGAGGAAATTAGTAAAGGTAGGAGCTAATTGTGAAATATAACCAAATTAATTTAATGATAAAAGAATTCCCTCTTGTTTTGGAGAATTAAAGGTTTCAGTGATGTTTTAACTCTGTAATGATTATATTAGCTTTTACCTTCCTAATCTCTGCGTTTAAGATAGATCAGAGAGTATTTGATAGTAAATCAAAGAAAGCTACTATTGTTTATCAATAAATGCTATGATTAAAAATTAAACAAAATGTCTTCCCTCCCCCCCACCCAATTTTAGAAAATATTGTATGGGAAAGTTATGCTTTCCTTATATGCAGTGGTATAAAAAACAAACATACATGTTTTATTATGTCCACTGGCTTCTTTGGTGCAGTATTGTCCATAGAACCTATAAAATGTGGGTACACTGAGTCCATTGTGGCTTTAGGAATGGAATTCAAGATGGGTCATTATATTAATGGAATATTAGGTAGCTAAGAACAATCTAGAAACGTGGGCTACATAGATACACATAAAGTGATTTAATGTTTATTCGATATACACAAAATGATCAACAATTATGTATCCCAAATTAAAAGGTAAGTATGGAATACAAAAAGCAATAAACCATAAAATCTTTGCCTTCAAAGAGTTCTTGTAAACCAAGAACAGAATAATGTAAACTTCAGGGAAACCACTTTATAATCATGGAATTTGAACAAAACTCAGTCTGATACTGATAGATGCTCAGATAAAAAAACATAGTGATGGTTTTAGAAAAAAGTTCTTCACAGGTTTAGTTCTTTTTAAGTAGGAGATATATGAGAAGTGATTTTTGTACTTGCATAGGCTGAAGCCATGTAGCAATAAAGAAGGCAGAATGTCACACTCCCCAGTTGAGAAAATAAAGGTTTCTCTCAGGCCTGGTGGAATCCTCACTCCATATAGGCACTAGCTTGGACAGATGTATGTCTCTGTAAGGAAGTTGGCAGGATCCAGGGAAGCTACACTTTCCCACTTGGGTGGGTACATTAGCTTCTCCTTTATTCAGCTGCTCATAGCAAATCAATATCCTTATATTTTACCATTAAAGAAATCCTCATGTTCATTTTCTTTAGCTTTTTGTTACTATCTTTCCAGTGATCACAGTCTCATTGTGATGTCCTAGCCACAAACCACAATATTAAAAGGGAGAGTGAAATAGATGCATAAATGGATTGCTGTTCAATCTAACTTGTGTGGGAACATCTAGGAAGAAACAATTAATAGCAATAAAATAGGCCTTGGAGCTAGAGACGGAATTTGAACTGAGCTTTGGTCATGTCTCCCAATAGAAAAATAAGCATTAAAAAATATGTACGTGACTTTTATTTTGCTACTTAGTACATGAAAAAGTTGCTTAGGAATCCCTTCAAGGGACGTTAGTTATTGAAGTCCTCAAATGATCTCATTATAAAAATATTTCTTCAAAGGCAGTTCCACAGCTTTGACCCTAGCAATTATATGCTAGTGAAGCACATGTTGGAATAAATTGGAAACTGTGCAACCAACAGCAGTTTCTTCAAAGAAGACATCAAAAGATAATTTCTCAATGACATTTTAGCAAAGTTAGGTGAATTCTCATTTAACAGAAGAAATACCTGCAAATCATTTAAGTTCACATATCTGCTGTGGTTTTGGTATTCTAGCCTAAACCAACAACTGATTTGATCTAGTTATTTAGTTAAATAATGATAAAGGCATTGAGCAGGTTAAAATGTTGCTGCCTAATTCATAATGTCATTCTCTCAGTCAGTACCTCCACATCTGCCTCATCTGAGGCATTTATTCAAGCTGTAACAAACTCTATTTCCAGGAAGCAACTCCCATTCTAGAATTGTTGTTTCTTGGTACTTACAGATCACAAATGACTACTTTTCAACTCGAAAGCCTTACTTACATATGAATTAAATTTCAAAGGAATAGGCATCTGGTACCTTTCTCAATCTCTTAATGTAAGTAGTTTAGCTGCCATTTAATCCTTTTGGTATTGCCTCCAGGTTTGGAGTGATCATTCTTTTAATCCTTTCCCTTATGGAATAAATTATGGGGTACAGATTCAAAAGGAATAGTGGTAATTTAAGTTTTCTACGAATTATAATTTTAAAATTTCTAATTAAAAAAGAAATATATACTCACTGTAGAATTAAAATCATCTCTAATCTTGCTATCCAGTTGTAGTACCTTTTGCAAGAACAAACGAACTCTGATATTTTCTCATTTGATTCATAGACATACCAACAAAGACACACCAACAAAGACATATCAATAAAGTTTTGTTTAAAGGAAACTGGGATTGGCTTGTATGTGTAATCGTCTAATTTTTATTTACTATTATATTGTGAATATTGAATCCTGTTACAAATGTTCTTCAAAAACATTCTATTGATTATATGACGTTCCAATGATGTGTTTTGTTATAATGTATTTAACCAGGTCCCTGTGATCAGATAAAGTTACTAGTCATATATAATGCTGTAGGAATATTTTTGTACACAAATCTTTGTCTTTATGACTAATAATTTCCTTGGTTGAGCATCATAGAAGTGAAATTTTTGAATATAAAATAGTTCTTGTTAAAATTTTTTTCTGAGAATTTTGACTTAATTATACTTCTGCTAGCATCAGGAGACAGCAATAATCTTTAACATTATATTATCATATTTTGTATACCATTCATTAGATGATTGCTAATGTTAACTGTCCTTTAAAATATGCTAGTTAACAACCTATTATTTATTCTTTGGATTTGCATTTTGATTATTAGTCATATACTTCATTTTCTCACATGTACATATTTTTTCATTGAGTTATATATAATTTTTTTGTGTTAATTTCTTTTTCTTTTTTTTATCAAAAGCATTTGGTACACTATGAACATCAACAATTCCATTTACTATTGTTGTGAATTTTAATTTGACGATAGTGTACTATAGATTTACATTTTTATGTAGGTAAATTTGTTGATCATTTTCTTTATGATTTCCTTTACTCACTTATCTACTTTTTTGTCTTTTTAATTTCTTTTTTAATTTATTCATGACCTCTTTAAGAATCTAGATTTAGAAACACTAGTCAAATAACAGCAATACATATATTTATTTTTCTCTGCCATTTTCAAAAGCTAATTTAAAAGGAAATTCATATTATCCTAAGATGACATAGGTCAATTTATTTATTTTTTTCAGAGGAAAGGTACAAATAATTTTTGAATACCATTGTAAAGTTCAAAATATTTTTAGGCTATCAAAGAGGTGGTATCAACTTTTTAAAATTTTTATGTCAGATTCAAAATTGCCTGAGGTCAAGAGGATTGATTTGCCTTGAGAGGAAGAAAGTCAGTGAATATTTAATTCAAATTAATAAAGAATGAATGTAAGTTAAAGCCACAGGCCAAAAAATACTACTTAAACTGCAAACTCTTAAGATGAGACTTTCAAGACTAGTGTGGCTCCATATGGTTCTACAGTAAAGGCAAACCTGCTTTACAAAACATTACTTGAAAATCTGTATTGTCAGTGGTATATTGTACATGCTGTCAACATAGTTTTTAAATTGTATTTAAGATTGTCACTAAGCCCACTTAATACTGTACTGCTGAACACACTTTATTGTTGCTACAAGATTTAATTTCATGACAGTGCAAAAAAGATTGACTATTTAGGTGACATTTTTCTTTTTTTAAAATGATAGTTGGTCAGTGGCTAAGGCTCAATGACATTTATCAGCTACCTAATTAAAATGTAGACACTTTTATAATAATTGCAAATGTGACCTTCATTTGTGTATTTTTGCTAGCTAGCATGTTTAGCCAAATGTCACAAAGAACCCTAATCCATTCTTCTCCATAATGTTTAATTATATCATATTGAAAATGTTCATTCTTTAGTTACTATGGTTTATGAAATCATACTGCTTCCCTGGAGAGTGGGAAGCTGCAGTTCCAATACCCTAATGAGCTGTGATTGTAAGACTGTGTCTACCAGCTGCTGAAACAACTAACTGAAGAGTGAAAATCCACTCAATTCACAAGTTGATTTGTCTTCATGGTGCCAAAAATAGCTCTAATTTGTTTTCCTCTGTACAAAGAAGAGATTCATTGACATGGGCTCGATTGTTTTGGTTTTCTTTAGAAATAGCCCAGATCTCTCTTCTCACCTTACCACATTTATATCTTATTGCCTGGGTGAAATCTCCTCCTGGACATTCCACCAATATTTGCAGCTTTAACTCACCCTCCATGCTTTCCAAATTCTACCCCTATACTCATAAGCACTGCTCTAGTTGAATTTTCTCCTAAATTCTCCCCAGATCTTTCCACTCCATGATTCACAATTTCATGAAAGTGATATTGCTAACATGGAAATCTGATCATTGTACATGCTTGCCCAAAATATTGCAGTCACTCCTTTTAACCTTCATGGTAAAGCAAACTTACCTTCTGAGAGACAAGGCCCTTCTTATGTATTCCTTGGAATTCATATCTTCTCTTTCCTGTCTTCCTTCTCTCAAATTTTAGTCAATCAATATTGAATTACTTACAGTTTCTCGAATGATTGAGTCCATGTTTTTTATTTAGCCTTTGTCCTTGCTCTTTCCCTAATGCTGTTATGGGTTGATTATGAAGCAGTGAATATGTTATAAAAATATAAGTTGGGGCATGTTCTATTTAAATGTAAGTAATCACTGTTATTTATAGAACTAAAGACTCATAAGCAATTTTATCTTAGTTTATAAACTATAATTACAATTTAAGGATAGAATGAAACATATTTAAGATATAAATTAACTTTTTATTATATTCTTTAAAAATATTTTAGCCCTCCCATATTAAGAGATTTATCTATATTATGTAAGCATTGTAGGGTTGATGTAAAGAACTTTATTCCCTTGAAATATTTTTGTGTGTAGTTTTAAGATTTTAAGCATAAAATTAAATCTATCATAACATCAAAGTGTATACTATAAGATTTTTTTAGTACCTTAAAACATGTCTTTTAGGGATGTAATATACAATGTTATAACTATAGCTAAGACTGCTGTATGATATATAGGAAAGTTATTAAGAGAGTAAATCCTAAGAGTTCTTATCACAAGGAGACATTTTTTTCTCTTTTTTTCTTTCTTTTCATTTTATTTTATCTATATGAGAAGATGAGTGTTAGCTGAACCTATTATAGTAATTGTTTCACAATAATATATGTAAATCATCATGGTGTACTTTTTAAACATATATATATATATATATATATATATATATATATATATATATATTGTTTTTCCATAAAATAGGGAAAAAATAAGTGTCTTAATGTAATATTAATGTATGGGTAAACCCATAGAATAGGGAGAACTAATATGTTAGATATAATTTTAGAGTTTGAATGTATTTTTGAAGAATAGTAAAATAGTTAAACAATCTTTTTAAAGATATGTGGCACTATTCTCAAATATCACACCAACTGCTAAGTAAAACAGCTGAGCCAAGATTCTTACTAGGAATATTTTTATATTAAATCATTGACATTTTACAAACTTGGAACATATTTGGTCAATTCATTTTCCATTGGTCAGTTTATCAAATATGTTTTCCTAAATAAATGGACTTACCCTATTATAAACAAAATTAAGTTCTCAGCCATATTTAGTTTTGTTAATTATTCTTCTGATTTAATAAAGTATAACTATATAGAAACTACTAGCCTTTTGGTAATGCTATAAAAGTAGAAGTTTGGGGATGTTTTTAACTCAATGTTTTCTATTGTGTGCTTCTATCAAATTTTCGTGGGTAAAGAAAAAAGATTTTGAACCCCAGCTGAGTTTACTCAGTTTCTCATCTCAGTCAAGGGAACATGTTGCCTTCGAGTTGAGAATTTATCGTAGTAGGCTTGGTGAATGAAAGATAGTAGATTTCAGAAATAAAAAAAAAAAAATTAAAATATATAATATTTCAAATCCTGAAGACATATCTTCTAAAATAAAACAACATGAAAAAATTATAAGAATTTCTCAAATCTGGAAGAAATTTATACAGACATTGGAAACAAAGAAAGATAAGTAATAATTATCCAATTTCCCATTATTTCTACAGTAAAGTATACAATACTTTATTGACTGTTTCTTTATTCAGTGTGCTGTATTCTGTAATATACATGAGTATATGTAAATATATTTCTAAAGATTTAATTTCCAGTTGCTCAAAACTATTTTTTTTGACTTCAAGTCCTAACTCTGTCATTCATTATCTTCCTGACATTGGGTAAATTACTGAATCTCTCCAGTCCTCTATTAAATCAGTACATTAACTACTTCATGATGGTTGTTCTGAAGATTGAGATATGTGTGAATTGTCAAGTACATTGTTACAAAATAAAAAGTCTACAAATTGTATCATGATTATTTATAGTATTGTTATTAAACCTAATAATACTACAACTTGAAATTAAAATCAATATGATATACATCTAATAATTCTTCAACATAATGTGGAACTATTTCTAATAATTATTTTTTCTGTCTTAGGACAATAGAGATTCTCTGGTTAATCGTACTAGTGGGGGAGGTGTTTTATTTTATATCATAATGTTAAGGAAAAGGTTTAGAAAAAAATTAAACCACTAGATTTTGTGGGGCTTCTAATTGAAATTTTGGTCTTAAAGTGATCCAATATATACTATTCAAGGATCTCTGCTGATAAAATCTGAAAATGAGCTCCCTTAATAAAAGTGTTCCCCATGGCTAAAAGAATAGATTTTTCAGAACTAAAAGATGAAAAAAACACACATGACAAAATTGAATAATTTTCTATCTCTATTGAGAGGAAATTTAATCTGGCCAAGAGGTGGTTGAATAAAATTTTTAATAACTACATTTCCTAGTGATAGTTATCATATGAATTTTCTCACAGGAGTCCTTAGCAGAATCTGCATAAATGATAAGAGTTCTCATCTGCTGCAATAATGTAAAAAGTTGAATTAACCCCCCACAAGGCCTACCACAGTGCCTTGTATGTGGTCAGTACTGAATAAGTATTGTTGAATAGAAGAGACCTAAAAGCTAAAAGAATGATTGATTCTTCTATAATTTCTCATTACAAAAGGGATAATATTAAAAAATTATAATTTGCTCATGAGCAATACAATAAAAGAGATATTCCTACAACTGTACCAGAATTTATATATCAAAAAAGTTCTGTTTTTTAAAGTATTCATTTCTGTTAGTGCTACTGGCTTTTATTGCTCAAAACAGTTTTTGAACATTTATTTTGTAATGGCCTCCATAGCCTTATGAGTATATGACTATGCATTATTAAAAAGCAGCTTTATTTATGATAATAAAAAGCAGTGGAATTTGATAAGTGGACAGTACTCATTAAAAGAAAAATTCAGAGAGAAAGATGACAAGGTTAGGAGAACTGAAAATAAGTTATACCAGGGGAAACTACAAACTTTCCATATCAGGGATACAGACTATATATAAAGTCAGACTGTAATAACTGGGAGAAGGACTTAGGAGATAAATAAGGTGGAATTATAGAAGGTTTTGTGCTCTGATCATTGAAGTGAGATGAGCCAAGTGCACAGAGACAGTTTAACTAGGTTGTGTAAGATTTCAGTAAAGGCTGTATCATTTAGACATCATTCTTAATTACTTCAGCATTATAATGGCATTATAATAAAATAAACCATATTAAAATGAAGTAAATATTAACTGAAATCAGATCTACATATGACCTGTTAACTCCAATTTTGGCAAAGGTTGAGGAAAAATTCTTTAGGAATTTAAGCCATATACAATGAGTTCATGAGTGAGAATTTGACTTACATATTAAAGGCTTAATTATAGGTCTGATGCATATCTGATTTGTTTTTCTACTGGGTCTGGTCAAAGTTAATGGAAACAAATCATGTATTTGTATACCTACATAGTCTTGACTCAGTAACATAATTTTCTTCTCTAAAAGAAAATGGAATTGCAAAATTTAAAACATGTCTTGTTTTTTTTCTCCTTCAGCTTACTTGAAATTACAATTTCTTAATTAGAAGGGTCAACTATATGTCACAATGTGATGCTGAATCATTCCTTGATAATTTTTTTTTTCTGGTGAAAACAACTTTCTGTTTGAAACTACAGTCTGAGTTATAACCTCAAATATAATCTCAGTACTAAAAATACAAGTTTAACATTATAACTTGTAAGTGAAATTTTTGGAAAAATTCATCTTACATGGTAAAATAAAAAGACTTTTCACATGGAAAATAAATATAATAATGTAGTTTATGAAATCTTGAACTGATCATAATTTCATGATTTCATAATTTCTGTCTCTTTTAAAGAATAAATAAACTCTGGTTTTTATTCAATGTAACACATTTTCTCCTCTTTTTTTAAGTCTAGTTATGAACATTATTGACTCTATGCCTTATCTATTTTTTCTTCACTGATTATGATGATCATCTTTTTAAAATTAATATTTGTATTGAGTTTTTAGAAGCAAATAAAAACTACTATTATTTTATAACATTTAATGTATATATGAACATATTTGATAATCACCTCCAAATTAGCACTTCGTATTCTTACATCTGTATGTTTTCTGAGAAACAAGTTATACAATTTTTTTCTAAATTTTCCAGTATTTTTTTATATAAACTATGTAAAAGTTCTTGACCTGGACCTGTGGGTGACTTTTAGGGATTCTGTGAACCCCCTAAAATTATTTGTAAAATATCATGCATACATGCATTCGAAGAGAGATGAGGCTATTAGGGCCCATAGCATTTATCAGATTTTCATAGAAGCCAGGGAGACACCAAAACTGTTAGATGTTTAGTATTTTTATACACTTATTTATAGATATGTAATGTTGTTGGGTGTTCAAAGTATGTTGATTCAAATGAGACCCATGAAAGTTTAAATATCTCTGGGGTGTCAGTAGCTCTGTTCGGTGCTCAGACTCAATGTGGTCGTAAAAGTATGCAAATGGGGACAGAAGTGGGTAAACACACACATATATTAATTGTAATACAGGCAGTGCAAAAAGAAAAAAAAAAAAGATTAAGGACCTGCAAATGAGAACAGTTTAAAGAAGATATTCTTTAAAAGTTCATCTAACTCCAATATGTCACTTCACTTCTCGATCTTAAAAAGCTTTTATTAAGGTACATATATTATAATTGCACCTTAAAACAAATGATATATTGACTCAAATATGCCAAGAAACTTATGAAAATAATAGTTATTTTTTAAATCTAGTGCCATCTAATCTTTACTCCAGTGTCTAAGCACATTTCTTAAAACAAATATTCATTAAAAAGATACACCTATTAAGCACTAAACATATGTAAAAATTTTTCTTGGGGACGATGAAAAGAGATGGCCCATGTTGTTAGGCAATTTACAATCTATTTTACTCTTGAATACTATTTGACTGTTAAAAAATATTACATAAACTAAAATATCCTCTCAGGAAGACACACTTATGCCAGACTAACTTGAATTTGCAGTAGAATAAATGCAAAGATGCTTAATATGGTTAATTAGCATCTACTAATATTTTATTTTCATAAAACTTGATGGACATCTGAAATCTTGTGTATTCAAATTTCTGAAAATGCTATATGTGTTACCAATAGTTCACCTTCCTAAACCTAACATTCAAGATCATTTATATAAGTCCATCGTATTCACCAAAGATCATCTCTCCTATTTTCCTACCAGGCTTTAATACATTTTCCTTGAAGCTGCACTTTTTTAATTCAAGTATTGACATTGTGGTACACAGTGAGAGTCTCTATAAAGAAAATAAAAACAAAAACAAACAAATAAAAAACACCTTACTACTTCAGAAAGCATCAAAAATTACTCAAAGATTTAAGCACAAAGGTTAACTAATTTAAAGTATTATTTTGATACTATAATAAAAGCAGATACATTATGAAACAGAAATGCAAACTTTAAAAAAATATTTTAAAATAAACCGTTAGATTTCAGAGATAATCCTGTAGTGAGCTTCTTTAGGCTAGACTATATGAACTCTCATCGGTGTGGGTTCAGTCTCATTATATTTTTGAGTATTTTGCTGAATAAGTTGAGAGTCCCAGTTTTAAGATCCAACTCACTCACTTTTTTTCAACCCATTCTTTATTTACACATTTCTAATTTAAAATGTCTTTATGATGCCTTTTCTTTCTACACAGCTAAATTTAACATTCTCCTCTAGGCCCAATTCTGATCACTCTTACTTGAAATATTTTGTTACTAGTTATATTTTATCTCACCTCGAACTTCTTCAGCATTGATGAATAATATAATCACAAATCTGCTCATATGCTTACTAATATGTAGTGTTAATAATATATTTTCTACCAAGAGAAAAGGGGACACATACATTAGGCATACTTAATCCCCGCCCCCCCCACCCCAAAGAAACCACAACTATAAGAAGGAGGACTTGAAGATAACAAGTACCAGTAGTTTATCTGTTAAGATAAGGGAAGGGACAATGTTGTCAAAGCAGTGTTGAGGATTAAGGCAGTCCCTGTGATATCCAGGTCCATCCTCCTTCTGTCTTAGAATACCACCCTTGTCCTCCCCACAGATACACTTCAGGAAACTATGAGCAATTTGAATGTTGGAAGGGAAGGATCAGTGTGTGAAAACATGTTCTAGAATGTAGTGGGTCCTGAACATAAGGATGGCAGCTGAGCTGCCTATTGTATCAACAACGGAGCAGATAAAGGAACTGTGGTGTATTGTGTGGTCTCTGAGAGTTTATAGCTCTTCATTGCTTGTGTTTTGGGCCATTAGCAGGGATTTGTACTTCCAACCATATGCAAAAATTTAAATATCCATGAGCAGTATGTAAATGTGCTATAAAGGACATGATGAAATTTCACAATATATTCTTGCCTTATGATGAAACTTACTTTTCTTGAACATAAAATTGTCAAAAAGCATAATATTGCAGTAAATGTACTATTCATTGTGGTAAAAATCTGCTCAATTTAACACCTTTGATGTTATAATAACAATCATCAAAATTTGGCTACCTGGAAATTAGAATCGTCATTGTTCCACTGAAGGAGAATATTCTAAAAGTAAATAAAGTGAAAAAAATCAACATAGTATTTTGATTAGAAATGAAGGAGACACGTTTCCAACAGAAAACAATTCTTGGAGAAAGCAGAAAATTTGCTTATACCTCATTTTCATATTAGAGATATGAAATTGAGCTGTACTTGAGCTTTCCTAGTCACTGGAAGGAGGTCAAAGTAGTATTGCTGTATGTCAAGTTAAAACATGATACTGTTTTTAGCAGGAACTTTTATTTTTTTATTGGTCATTGAAATTTCTGTAATAAGATATACACATCCTTCCTCATACCCTATAAAGAAGCATTTTCCACATGGAGCTTTTGTCCAGTAGAGGGCAACGTTGTACATTTATCCAAACCTCACTTGACCATTAAAACTTCAATATAAAGTTAATGGGACAAAGAAATTGGGATCATAGAGGAAAGAAAAGAGAGGAGGGAAGAGGATATTGAGAACAACAGTTTACTTTTAAATAACAATATTAATACTTTATCTATATTTATATTATTGTTAATATTTTTAAATAACAATTTTAATCTTGGTATTAATTGTATAAAAATCAGTTCTAGCCACTTTCTTTTCTCCAAAAATGGCCTGGGAGAATTAAATCACATTTGAAAAAAATAGAAAAAAATGCTTTTAAAGAGATTTTTTTTCATAAATGGCTTGTAAAAATTGAGCATTAATTTTGAAACTTAATTTTTTTTAAAAAATGAAATATTCCTACCTACTGAAAAGGTTTCCTAACATTTCAACCTCTATTGAGTGAGTTTCTTCCTCCTATGTACTCCCACACGATGCTCTTTTAACTCATATAGTTATATCCATGCTCCAGAGCTCTATTAAGAATCCTCTCCTCATTATTCTAACAATGTTTGGAACAGAGTGTTTTCTTGATAAATATATATCGAATAAATGACCAAATGGCTAACTAATGAAAATAAAAGTTATTTCAAAAGAAGAGAAAATTTTTACCTAGAATATTAAATTAGCAATAAAAATATAAATTCTGTAAAGACGTGACGAAAAGAGCCATTGAATTTTCATCAAATTACCCTAAGCATAGACAGATATAAATGATTTGCTATCAATATGTATTTTGATATCTTTATTTCTTTCAAATTTATGATTTCAAAAAAGTTTTTCTTTCCTCTTTGTTAACTTTATTTTAAATTTGGAATACCAAAGAATAAAATAATTGAGAAACAATCAAAAACACCTCTCCAATACAAACATAACTTAAAATAGATTAATACTTAGCATTATTAATTACCATAATGCAAAGCAACAATTCAAGATTCTATTTGCACAATACACAGATATTTATACATATATACATATAGATCTATGTATTCAGCTATCGATCTAGCTATCTATCTATAATACTTATGCATATGCTCAAAGAAAACTACTCTAAAAAACTATGAGTACATCAAATACAATAATTTGTAAAATAATTCTTTGCATTTTTCTTCCTTTCTCTCATCTGATCTATCTATGTCTTTAAATTTTTTTTGTTGGGTAAAAACTCTTGGGTTGATAAAACATTAATCATGCTATACTTTTAGATTCCTTTAGCTAGATTAGATATTAGACTTCATTTCCAAAATGGCATTGAGTCATTTTGAATATTCCGATGAACAGATATTTAATCAAGTCAACCCGCTATTCCAAGGAAATCTGTATTCAGAGGCTTTATATCATTTTTGTCTGGCTCTTCCATTGTTAAAGGACAATTAAAAAAAAAAAAACCTAAATGAAAATTGCTATATTAAAAACAAGATGTTTTACTTCCTAATGTCATTGGAAATGGTAGACTAGGCTAGCAGAAAATACAAAAATGTTATTACACAAAGGCAAGACTTTTTAGAGCCAAGCATTATGCCAGTGGTCTGGTAAAACCATTCAGTGTGGTCACAATAACGATCAGTTTAGATTGGCTGAGCTGCAGAACATCTGCAGAGAGTTAAGGGATTGGCCACAATTCCCTTCTAAGGGCTCTGCTAAAGCATAGTCAATTTATTTCAGGTGTATAGAAATAACCCACACTAAAGTGATACTTTCAAGTAATTGTAAAATATATCCCCAAATAAAAACATTTTTAAATGCGACCAAATCACCAAGAAATAGATACTCAGGTTATTGGTATTTTTTAAAGTGTGTTATTTTCTTTGTTCTATATTTAATTATAACAGCTTTAATGTAGTAGAAAAGCCTATATCTGGAAAGCAGATTTATTATAGAAAGTCAGAACAGATTCCTGTTCCTGATGCAACTGAAATCCTACTCATTTCTAGAGAAGAATGTCATTACAATATATGTGAAGTGATAGGAAATAGTGAAGCAAAATAATAAATGCAGGGAACAAGAGGGCAGAAGAGATGATCGCTAAAGACTGCCTAAACCAGGCTCCTAACAGAACACATTTCTTTACTTCTCCTATTAATTTGCCCAAGATTTTGGCCGGAATCACTAAAATCTTTTTTTAGCACTAAGATTTCATGAAACACAAGAACCTTCAGAAACAAAAGGGGAGAAATGAGATAAATGAGATAAATTACACTTTGAGGGCCAACCATCTTTAGTTTTAACATTAGAAAACACCCTGAAGTTTTTCAAAAGCAATCATTTAAAAATCATTACCATAGTCCCTACTTATCTGTGGATTTGTCGTCTTCAGTATCAGTTACCCATGGTCAACTGTACTCCAAAAATATTAAAAGGAAATTTCCAGAAATAAACAATTTATAAGTCTTAAATTGCACGTCTTTCTGAGTAGCATGATGAAATCTCATGCCATCCTTCTCTGTCCCGCCCGGAGTGTGAATCATCCCTTTGTCCTGCTTATTCATGCTGTATATGTTACTCACTAGTTAGTCATTTAGTAGACATTTCAGTTATCAGATTGGCTGTCTGGGTATCATGTCATATGTGTTCAAGTAACATTTATTTTACTTAATAAACATCACATTCTCAAAACTTTTAACAATATATTGTTATAACTGCTCTGTTTTGTTATTAGTTATTGTTAATCTCTTACTGTGCCAAATTTATAAATTAAACTTTATCATAGATATATATGTGTAGGAAAAAACATGGCATATATATACGGTTAGTATTATCTGTGGTTTTAGGAATCTACTGGGGGCCTTGGAACATATTCCCTGCAGATAAGGGGGGACTACTGTACATTCACATTTATGTATGTAATCAGATAGATAGAGAGATAGAGGTAGAGATAGAGGTATACTCTGTGACCTAGTACAAAGGCCTTGTGAAAAATCCCAGAGAACACCTACATTTGACTGAATAGTGGGAGAAAATTGGAAACAATTCAGAGAATGGCAAGCTACTGAAATGTTCTAGGGTACCAGAGGATGATAAATGATAAGCAAGTATCCGAAGAATAAGAATGATACTCAAACCACAATTTTTCTTTTAAAATAGAAAAATTGGTTGGGATCTGAGATAGACCTGAAGAGGTCACAGTGTTTTTTTTTTCCCTGGAAATTTAAATGCTCTTGAATACACTGAGTCATCATTTATAATCAGAAAGAATTAATTAATGCAGGTTTTAAAAACATTTCAGTTACTAGAGGGATAATTTGGACATGTTTTAAAGCATGTTAAACCCAATCAAACAGATAAATATGATAGGTAAACAATGAATGAATAAGTTAGATAACAGTGATGGGGACATAAACAAAAGATTCAAGGCAATATGGAGTAATGTATGGCAGGTAGTGTGGTCTCAGCCTCTTGAAGTAACTCAAACTGCATCCTCTTTGATAAAGTGTAGTTTTTTAAAACTGTGTATTATTTTTCAATATAAAATATTCATTGCAGGAAAATGGATAGCAGTTATCCATAATCCTTACAAAACCCATGACGCTATTGTTATCATTTAATACAATTTGCCCCTGCATTTATATTACTTAGAAAATTATATAACACATAAAATTTTGTATCTTTTTCTTTTTCTGAAAAGATGCCATTTTAAACATTTTATTCTCATTAAGGCCTACTAATGAGAATTGAATTGTTTATTTATTAAAAAAATATTTTTTAACATCTCTGTGCTGGGAACATTGGAAGCCTCTTATATGTAAAAGAAAAATATATATGCATTCTGGTGAAGCAAATTGCCTAAAGTATTATGTGGAACTGCTTCTAGTTTTAATAAAATAATTATTTATTATCAGACATAAAGCTATAAAATTATAAATTTCTACAAATATATTTACCTAACAGGTAAATCATTATGGAATAATATGTTGTCAGTGGAAAGTACTGTATTGCTTATGATAGCATTTGATTATCATGAGAAATATTCATGTTCCCTAATCACAGATGATATTCAAGATGCTAGTAAAATTATTCATAGTAATAAAAACTTGGGTGCCTAGAGGTTGTTTCCTTGGATAGATATAAATGTATTTTCAATATTTTATCTTAATATTATGCAGTATTAGACTCTGGCATATTCTCATTTAATGTAACCAGAAAAGACACAAGTCCATGTCCTTAACATCTGATTATCTATAGATAGAGATCAGTCATTTTCAAAATCTCTTACTCCATATCCTTCTATGACTCATATATCATTTAAAAAGCAGTCTCTTTTTTAGGTATTATTGACATTAAAAATTTCAGAATTCCTTGGTCTCTTTCTTTGTCACAGTGTCTCAGGCAATAAGAGAGGCTAAAAAGTAAAATAAGCCTGTCAGACCCCAATAAAATATGATAAAATTCACTAACACAAGGTGTAGAATGAAAACAGAATTAAAATAGTGTTTGGGATTTTTTAATCCTCTACATAAAATCAAATTTTAGTACTTAAGCTACAGATATATTAGCCTGAATAAATGAAAAAATATAGTTTTGTTCTATGGGCCCTGATGAAGGACTAAAGAATTGCTGAATATTCCCAGTTATTAAATCTCAATGTGAGACACATGACTGAGAGCATCAAGATGATTTCGAGTGATACGCAGACCAGACTGGAGTAAATACTGTAGTGATAAGTCTGTTTTCTCTCTCTTTAACCCTGATTATTTTAAGGAAAACTTTTCATGTATTTTATGTCCTTTAAACAACTGTTCCTTAGTTTAACAGAGAACTGGTCTTAAGCTTAGTTTGCTAGGCAAAAAAAAAAAAAAAAAAAAAAAACTATCAAAAATATAATAACATTTTAAATTGCATTTCTTTTTATGTTTATATTCTATATCTGACAAGTGAAAAGAATGATATACCTTTTAAAATTACTGTAAATTTATGCAAAAATGCTAAATCAATTCAGAGAGAAATATGGTTGATATAGTAAATGCAAATTGTGAAAATAGTAAAAATCAGAAAATGTGTTATATTGTGGTACAGAGATATAGAATATCATAGCAGTGGTACATGTATAAATACAATTTAGGAGACGCTGTCCAGTACGATAGCCACTAACCACATGTGCCTGTTGGGTACTTGAAATATGGCTGGCTCAAATTGAGATAGTCCATCAGATTTCAAAGATGTGTCTTCGTATTGTTCATATTTCATAATAAGATATTTTGAATATATTATTATAAAATAGATATTTTATTAAAGTTAATTTTATCTGTGTCTTTAGTTTTTACACAATGTGAAATTACGCAAGTGACTCATATTGCACTTTTATTATATAGCCCTAACATATACAATGACCCCTTAGCATTCTAGGAACTCCACAATGTTTTCAATCTTTTGTTCTCTCTTAGTTTTGTTCTTATTCATCGAACAATTAAAGAACTAGATATCTTAGGTTTTTAAAAAAGGTTTGTACATATAGGTCTTTACTTAAAACGTTAGCCTTCAAGATTTTTTGTGCATATAGTCCATAAAGGAACATTTTAAAAAATCATATATACCATGATACATTTGTAGTTTGATAGCTAACATTTTTCAACATAAATTTAAATAATTACTAATGATATATTCCCAGCACACTATTTTATCATTCTTTTGAAAGAATCTGTAGAATCTAAATGTCATAGCTTTTCAAAACCTGCCATCATTTATTTTAAATATGTAAACAAGTTCTTTTTCAGGAATCAGGAGTTTTATGTTGTCCTTTTTTCTTGTTGAACTTGTATTTCCACTTCATTTTGCCAACAGAGGTTTTTTTCAGTATAGTATAAAGTCATGCTTGAAAATATTTTATGACTACCCTACAATATTCCTGTGTACAAAATGTCCATAAAAACCAAAGTTTTTTAAATTTCTGAATTATAAGACTCAAAAAGTATAAAACTCTTTTTCTTCTGGATTGAGTTATCATTATAATCACTTGTACACAGCTGATAAAACAAAATAAATAAATAATATATTTAAATGAAATATAAAATTTTATTGAAAATATGATCTTAAAGAGATGTAGCTTTTTCATTTCCGCTTATAAAAATATGCATTAAAAAACATGTTTACATATTAAGTAGATGATAAAAGAAAATTTTGTTTTAACAAAGTTACTTGATACTTTTAACTTTCTAAGTTATATTAGAAAATCATAGTTATCTATAATCAAAATTTTTAAATGAATTTATCAGCAAGTCACTCAATTTGATTCTCCTTAAATTTTTTTTTAAAAGATTTGAAGAAAAATAGTGAGTCACAAATGTAAACGCAATAGAGTCTTGTCATTTTGTTTGGTGTTTCAAGTGTTTTTTCACCATTGACCTTTGTACCTCTGTATGGTTAAGTATGACTTAAGGAAGATCTTTAGAAGTGTAGAAGACTGTGACAGGGAGGCAATGAATAAAGCTTCCACATCAGAAGTGATCCCAAGATCAACTAAAGGAAAAATTTCATAAGGAACGCAAGGATCTGAAAAATTACTGCCTTTAAAACTTTGGATGTCTTCCTACCAGTTAGAAAGTGTTTGTGAACAAACATTTAGTTTGGAGACCCATCTCTAGAATGATTTCCTTCCCAAATTACTGAATAAATAAATCAATGAAGAAATGAGGGAAGAAATTACATTGTCTTCATCATCCAATTTAATTTATATGAAATCTTTACCATAAACTTAAATCTATGTTTCTGAAAGTGTGTTCATCTCTGAACACCCTTAATCTTTTACCTATATAATTCTAACTATCATTTTTTACTCAGATTAAAATTATTTTCCCACATATATTAACCTTATATTACAAAAAAGTTCCCTGAAGGTACAGATAATTTGTAATTCATCTTTCTTTCATCAGAGCCCAGTACAATTGAGATAACAATTAAACATTTTATAATAAAACAAAAAGAAAAACAGATCACTTAGAAACACTTAATTTTTTCTCTTTTGAAGCTTTATTTGAAATAGAGGAAGTATTATATGCAGTGATATTCACTAGATGCCTGTGTCAAGTGTGTTTGACATGATACAACAAAAATAATATTGTTACTTACTCTTAACATCCTATGCCAGAGTGGTATATTTGTTATAATCAAGGAATCGACACTGACACATCATTGCCCAAAGTTCATAGTTTACATTAGTATTCACTCTTGGTGTTGTACATTCTATGTTTTTTGACATGTGTACAATGACACCATATAGAATAGTTGTCTTGCCCTAAAAATCATCTGTGCTCTGCCTATCTATTATTCCTCCTTCCTCCCCAACCCCTGGCAACCACTGATCCTTTTACCTTCTCCATAGTTTGTCTTTTCCAAGATATCAAATAGTTGAAATCATACAGCATGTAGCTTTTTAAGATTTACGTCTTTTTACTTCATAATATGCAGTAAGTATTCTCAATATCCTTTTTATGGCTTGATAGCACTCTCTCTCTCTCTCTCTCTCTCTCTCTCTCTCTCTCTCTCTCTCTCTCTCTTTATTGCTGAAAAATATTCCATCATCTAGATGTACCACTATTTATTTATCCGTTCACCTACCGAAGGACCTTTTGGTTACTTCCAAGTTATGGCAATTATGAATAAAGCTGCTATAAACATCTTTATACAGGTTTTTGTGTGGATATAAGTTTTCAACTCTTTTGAGCAAATACCAAATGTTGTAATTGCTTGTCCATATGATTGAAGTACGTTTAGCTTTGTAAGAAACTGCAGAACTGTCTTCCAAAGTCGCTGTCAATTTCCCATTCTCACTGGCAATGAATGAGAATTACTGTTGCTCCACATCTTAGCCAGCATTTGGTGCGTCAGTGTTTTGGATTTTTACCATTCTAATAGGTATATAATAATAATCCATTGTTGTTTAATTTGCAATTCACTAATGACAAATGATATTGAGCATGTTTTCACATGCTTATTTGCCATAATTTTGTCTCCTTGGTGAGGTTTCTGTTCAGGTCTTTTGACCCTTTTTAATTGGGCTGTTTGTTTTCTTATTATTGAGCTATAAAATATTTTTTTTCTTGTATTTTGAATAACAATTCTTTAGCAGTTATATTTTTGCAAATATTTTCTCTCAGTCTGTGGCTTGTTTCTCATTCTATTGCCAGTTTCTTTTATATTTTCTTCTCATACTGTTATAGTTATATTATAATATCTGGTATTGGAATTAGAGACTCTGAGAGAATTTTAATAGATCATTTTTCTAAGCTACCTTCCAACTCTAAACATCTTAAGAAGCATGTATTTCAAATGGCATTTTGACATTACAACTTATCACAAAGTGTTATAACATAGATAAAAGTTAGCAATTCATGGACATATAAAAGCATTCAGTGTTAAGTTTGTCAAGATTCTGTTTTATGTTAGGAAAAAAAAAATAAAAACAAACTTCTCTCCCCATGTAATTATACATTGTTAGATCCTAGCATGCAATTAACTATAAGATACAAAACTTGGTGAACAAGAACAGTCTGGGGTAAAGAAAGTCTATATAGTTTGATAGCTTATTAATTTTTCTTGTTTGTCATTATTGAATTCTGAGAGACAAGAATACTATGAATAAAGTCAGACGGTTCTATTTACTTTCTTGCATGTTTTTCTCAGTGAAGAAGTACTGGCTTTACTTAAGAACCACAGAATGAGACTTACAAAGATAACATGTAAAATAGAGTTTAGTAGAATGATTATATTCAATAATTGTTTTTTCCTATGTGAGAACTCTATCTATAGTTTTTGTAAGTCCCTTCTAAGCATATGATTGAGGGTTGTACTTATGAGTACATCGATTTTGTATTATTTGCATAAATTAGTATAGCCTTTCATAAGCAATTTTCTATTATTTTCCTGCCGTTATAAATACCAAAAACTTTAAAGAAGCTTAAGGAAGAGTAGTTAGCATCTTGTCACAAATAGAAGCACAATGAGTGAGCTGAAGATATCTCTCTCTGCTAAGATCAGAGTTGTCTCATTAAATAAACACACAGACTGGTCTGTTCACCAGACTGCTGTGGTTAAGACTTTTGAACATTTACACAGCAGCTTAGGTAAATTTCAGCATTGTCACCCATTCTCAAGATATTTAAACTTTATAGTTTTTCATATCTTATAGAAGTACTTTAATTAACTCCTTCAAGCATATTTTTAAAGAAAGAAATGATGCTCAAATCACCAATTATAAAAGTAAAACATTATTTTCTAATGATAGAAATGTTTAGAATTATTTCAGTTGTATATTAAGTAAAAAAAAATAATAACTCCAGTAATTTTAAAATGTAAGATAGCCAAAAGTAAAATAGAAAGTAATAGGGTTTTTTTCTGAGATATATGACTGAAATAATGTCTGTTAATACTTAATTTTCTGGCAATAAAATGTTTTATGACTTATCACAATGTGGTTCAGTGTCTTAGGGCTGTGGTAACAAATTATTACAAACTAGATGACTTAAAAATTCCCAAATTAAGGTGTCAGTAGGGCCATGCTCTCTCTGAAGGCTCTAGAGCAGAATCAATTCCATTCCTTTCTCTTAGCTTCTGTTGTTGTCTACAATCCTTGCTGTTCCTTAGTTTGTAGATGCATCACTCAAATATTTTTTTTCTATCTTTACATTTAGTGCTCCCTGCGTCTCAGTGTCCGTGTCTCTGTTTTCTTTTCTTACAAGGACACAAATCACATTGGATTAGAGCCCACCCTAATTGAATATGGTCTCATCTTAAAATGATAACATCTGCAAAGACCCAATTTCCAAATAAGGTCACGGTCTGAGATTTCAAAAAGGACATGAATTTGGGGGAGATATTATCAAATTTACTACAAAATATAATATATGAACTCTAGATACAGATCGATCTAAATTTGAGTTCTGACTTAGTAGCCTTATAATGTAAGATGAGTTAATAGTTTTGTTTGTATATCAGTCTCTTTATATACAAAAAAGATGATAATACCTACTTCCCCCACCCCTTATCAATTTATTAGTCTACTCAGTATGCCTGTGGTTCTCCACAGGAATATGCAGAAATTTAAGGATCTTTTACATTCTTCAGTGGGCCCTATGGAGCCAGAAGCACTGTCTTTGCTAGGTTGTTGTAAAGTTTAGAAATAATATTTCTAAATTGTCAAATTAGTATCTGATACATAGAAGGCTCTAAAAATCAACTTATTATTTTTAAATTATTATAATTATTATATTTATTATTATACAGAATTATAGCATCTGCCTGCATTATAAATCTTTACTTTTAGAGTAGACTTCTAGGGAAAAATAATATCAGTCTTCACCAAAACATATAGAGGATTTTGTAAAAGTGTCACACTATTGCTTTGGTGTTAAAATATAATCACTTTTCCTTCAGCCCTGAGAGCAGTTTGCTTCTTAGAGCTCAGCCAACTTTGTGGGAGTCAGATAGGAACACAATCTCTTCTGGCTTGATCTTAATGACAATACACTGTATAGTGCTTTACACCATTTAGAAAGATCATATTTATTCCTTATAAATATGATTTTTAATTTCTGTAATCGATAATTAATTATTTCCAATCAATAGTAATTTATCATCTGCTATATATAAAGAATTAGGCTAGGTAATATGAATAACACAGATATAACATATGACCATACATATAAGGAGCTTAAAGTTTATTTAAGAGAGTGGACTAACATATAAAATAGCAAGCATACTTAGATAAATTGATTGTAAATTTAATAAGAAATTAAATTTCTTTAACAAATTTAATACTTCTTTAAAAATACTTTTCAAATCCTTATATTGGGCCAGGCTGTATATTGGATATTGAGTACACAGAGATGACTGAAATCATTCCTTCTTCAAGATGCTCTCAGACCAGTGAGACACACAAATGAATAAGTAGATCATTTCTCTAGAATGTTGTTAAGTTTAATAATAAACTTATGGAGGATTCTATATAACACATGGATACTAAAATCAAAACAGGAGCATGCCAAGGCTTCTGGGAGAACGTGACATTGAATTGATTATTGAATGACTAGTAATAGATATTCCATTAGAAAAAGAACAGAAGACAGGATAAAAAAATTGAGAAAGAAAAAATAGTGTTTGTGAGAAAATGCACAGGGGCAAAAAATTGGTGAGCATTTTTAAGTTATTCATAGTTCAGATTGGTAGGATTTAAAGGCACGGTTGAGAGAGGTCACGTGATTTGTCTTGAGCTAAAAGCAAAACCAGAGCTTGAAGTGTTTTCAATATATTATCTGTGTGGACAAACAGAATTGCAGTAGAGTTCCAAGAGAATTTCTTGGAAGTTCGAAAACTGAAGAAATGAACATTTATTGGCTCCATACTTTATGTAGATGCAAGGTGCTTTTATATACATTGTCTATGAAACCTACACAGCATATTTGCAAGATGGGTATTAACTTCATACTGCAGAGAAGAAAATTGGGTCAAAAATGTTAAGATATTTACCCAAGGTCATATCACAGGTAAGTGATAATGTTTGATTTGTTCAAACAAAGACATCATAAAGTGTGGGGACGTGTCATGGTTGAACATAAGTACTATCATAAAAGGCTTAGAAAATATTCTTAGAATGAAGTTCATATAATTGTAAGATAAGTGAAGTAACTGATCAAACTACTGAAATAAATCTGGATATATAGAGTACAGTCAGATTATAAAGGCATGTAAGCACAGACTTAAAGAGAGTGAGAACTAAGAACAGTGAAAATTTCTTAGGAAAGTAGTAAAATTATTAAAATAGATTTTAGGTCAGTGCTATTTGACTGAGATAAATAAATATGAAAATTTAGCTAAGGAAGCCATTACAGTACCAATTCAGGTTTGATGTAATGACCCCAGATCTGGGGTTAGATTTGGAGTGGTATAGGTAGGGAGTTTGTTGGCAATAGGGCTAAAGGAGATAGGAGGGTGTTTTTTGTTTTGTTTTGTTTTGTTTTTTAAGAAAAGAGAAACCTTAAGGTAAAAAAGTGTCTAATTTTAAAATTGGTTGGCTACTGGAACATGAAGAAAGATTAAATATTTCAAGACATGTACAACTAAGAATAGGGATGTAAGTGACAGAAATAGAAAGTTTGCTAAAGAAATCTGAGTTAGTGAGGCTTACAGAGTGTGCAGTGAGATTTTATATTTAGTTTTAGATACACTGAGTTTGAGATGATAGTGAAATATCCAAACAGCATATCTAATAGTCTCTAGATATTATTGCGCATAAATTAGAAAACATTATTAATGTGAATGTACAGTAGTGTGAGAAAAAATGCACTTGTGATCGTGTCTCCTTTTTGCCCTCAGATCATTTTCCAAGGTTGACAATGCTAATATATAGGATCAGTTCTAAATAAATGAGTGGTTTTAAAGTGTCAGAAGGAGTCTATTTTTTCTTAAAGATTGATTAAAAGAAAAAAAGTATTTGAAATAAACAAATATTTCTTCCTGTGTTGAAGAAATGTCACAGTTATGCTAATTCTAAAGTCCATTTTTGGAGGTGCACATGAGAGTAGTTGGACTATAAACAGATTACCTATTTGGTGATTTAGAGAATGATTTCAAAATTACACTAATATACATGTAAATGCTGACTCATAAAGTGACATAATAACAGCCATGGTTACTTTATATATACTATTCCGTTGTCATATTCCTAATTATGAATTGTTCATATCAGAATCCAGATTACATATTGATAGTGGGGGAGGCTTTGTGTGGAGAGGAGGTGGTGCAGGGAGTAGATGGGAACCGTCCCTTTAGGTCAATTTTATTGTGAACATATAACTATTCTAAAAAATAAAGTCTGTTTAAACAAACAAAGTATGATCATTATAACTGATGCCACAATTACTGTTAAGGAGGCCACAAGTGTCTCTGTCCAAAAAACAGTTTGTAAACTATTTGGTAGTAAAATTCGTGATGCCAGACGTGGGTTAAGGAAAATCAGTAAATGAAAGAAAGAGATAGTTAAGCTGCTCGACATTAGAAATAAACAGAATTTAGGGACAAGTGAGAAGAGAGTCAGAAAAAAAAAAAGGTGAGCAAGAAGAGTTTGGGTGGGTGAGCTAAACGGTGGAGTGGCTAAAGAGCTTTTAAGACTAGACATGTTATGTTCTTTGTTGAAATTGTTTGCATTCCTCAAGTATTCAAGATCTCCACCTTTTCTCCCATCCTACCACATCTAAGGATGATATTTAAAATCTTTAACAACTCACAGTGGGCAATCACAAGTGAAGACAGACTCACTGATCAATCAGAATGGGTGACAGCTATGAAACCAGTTTGACCTTACTAGTGCATATCACCTGAATAATAACTCTGTACCCCTGCAAATGCCTGTATCAGAAGGGTGCTTTTTTTTTTTTTAAAGTGAAAAATTGAGCTGAGATTCTTATCTGCTTGAAATCAGGTGCAGCTGAGGTGGCATATGTAGAACCACAAGATGATAAACGAACTGAAGTACAGCAAACAGAAGTCAAAGGAGATCCTGAGAATGTGAGTTCTCATGAATCTGCTGAATCCTAGAGAGAGCAAAGGATTCTACAGGGCATGGAGGAAACTGAAGTTCAAGTTTATCTTTTTGAGATTTCAAGAGATAAGGAGAAGTAGCTGACATCTGGATCATATTCTATATCCTAATGCAGGATACTTCAGCACTTTTTCTCAATCTTTGAAAAAAAAGTATTTTATATATATATATATATATATATATATATATATATATATATATATATATGCACCACCAAGAGAAATTCTGCTTTAAATCTTATAGATCAGAGGATTTCAGAATCTGCACACCTATTTGCTTGCTACCTTTTGCTGTCTCTACAATACACAACATATAGAATATTTTGCATAGTTCTTGGTTTCCACCAGATTATAACCAAAGTAGCAAATTTAAAGATGATTTTCTGTAGGCCAGACAACTATAGACTCTCTTCTTTTCCTGGATGATTGTCTTCTATATATTCTTTTGTCCTTCATGTTGCCCTTTACTTCATTCTTTAAATTTTCCTTTCTTGAAGGTTGAAATTGTATGGCTATGCTTGGCTAAGATTTGTTTTCGATATTTTTAATTTAGTTCAAATATGAAATTACATTTTTTGCAGAATGATGCTTTTTTAAAATTCTGAAGTGGCAACTGTTTTACAATATCATGAGACTTGTGTTTCTTGGGATAATTAATTTCAAGATTAGAAGTTTAATGAAGTCCTTTATTCTTTAGAAAAATACAAATAGAAAACTCCAAACTTAAATAATCACAGTTTTTAAATAATAATATTAATTACAATATTGAGTATATTTAGTATGTTGGGTCAATAACAGAAATTAAAAAAAATCAAATTGTAATGTTCAGCTCATTTATAGTTTCTCTATTAGATCATATATTTTAATCTCTAATATTCTAAGAATGTTGCATTCCAGAAATCCAGCATTTCAAGATTATCTGATAAATTCCCCAATAAAGGTTGCTAGCAGGATCACCATTAAATATGTGAAATAGGAAATCTTAATTTAATTCTCTGGGCAGAGAGTGGGTAATTATATGTGTATGGCAGTGATGCTTTGTTTATTGGAAAAATTCAAAATATTTATGCCAATAATTGAAATGCAGCCTGTATTATTACATAGGGCAGAAAAGTGTTTAGATAGTAATAAATTAATATGCAGTTATAAGAATGTGGGGTGTGCAGACTTTAAACAATGTTGTACAAGAAGTGTTTTATTACCTGGTTTACAAACAAAAGAAATAGGTAAATTCACCTTAGGGTAAAAATAGAAATTTTTGAAAAGTTTGAGAGAAGTTATTACATTACATTTGATACATCCCATATCTCCCATTTTAGTGCAAATTTCTCTTTTGAAGAATAGACATTAAGTTGATGGGGAAAACTATAATCTTGTCCTCTGCAAGCTTTAAGTTATAATTGTGAGACACAAACATCTCATTTCTTTAACACGGTAAGAGGTGATGTTAATAGTTACGTTGGTTAATTAATTGAAAGGCCAAAGTAAATTTTGTCTAGAACAGCTTTAATGCAAACTTTGATAGCCCAAATAGTTCAATTTTGCTTTCGAACTGTGTTTTAGAAGCAGAAACAGATGCTCCAGGCTAAAGATTGCTCACAAAAGATTCTGAGATTAAAAAAAGTATGAATATAAATTGCGCCTTATATCTGATGCTTTAAGTGGGAATTTTCTCTGAGATTTTGTTTAGAAAGATACTGTTCCAGTGATGAGCATAAATGCTCACACTTAATTTCACTTATTAGAAGTGAAATTTCTATTTCTTCTATCTCTTAAGGAATAGATGTATACTTGTACATTTAGCTAGATTTTGGCAATAAGCAGTTTTTCTTTTCAGGGGAACATAATTTAGTGTTATTATTTATTAATTTATTTTTTCACCATGGGAAGAGTTAAGAGTGGCTCTCAGCTACTAGGTAGAACAAAACTGCTTTAAGGCTTTCAAATTTAGTCTCATGATTCCTGGAGTCATATAAGATTGTGTAGCGATATTTCAATAAGATAGAGTTATGATAATGCTACAATGGCTGCTTAAAGTTTTGTGCTCTACAATAAATTTAAATGGTAGTTAAGGTAAAAGTAGATAAAGTATAAAGACTAGAACCACTAAGTTTTTTTTCTCACTTTCTAAGAAACATTTAATTTAAAGTAGAATAGATAGTAAATATTATGTTAAAAGCTTCAAATATTTTGTAGTGAGAGACTTGGAATATTAGTATAGAGAGGAAATATCTTAAAGTATATCATTTCAATGTAAATTTACACTTACTATGAAGATTAAGTTACTTGTATGCAAATTAAAAGCAATTTGCATTTCTCTGGGTACAGGCTAACCTGCTGTAATTGAGATGACAGAATTTGTTTTTTGTTTTTTTTTTTTCTTTTTCTCATGTATTCATCTAAAGGTAGGCAGGCTTTCTGAGGTTAATTGTGCATGCTATCTTTGATTTTTGACTTTCACTTATGCATCTATGGCAGGTGGTTCAGTTTCCACCATCTCTCAGCCAGTAAGAAGGAGAAAGGGAGCAGGGAAGTCAACACCCCTGGTTTTAAGGTAAAGAGCTAGTACTGACATTCATGTGCAATGGATAGCTATAGTGCTAGAGCATAGTTATCTGGCTATGTTAGGTAGTTAGGCAGGCCTGAGTGACAGGAGCAAAGGCCCAGCTCTGTAACCATAGAAACCTCCCTTGAAGACATTCCTTAAGGACCTCCCAGAAACACTTCCCTTTTAGGGTTATAAATTACCCCAAATCCTAGAGCACAAAGGACATAAAAGCTGCTGGATAAACCATCCACAAACGCATGCGCAGAAAGAACTACTCCAATCTGCCCATCGGCCTCTTTATACAATCATTATAATATCATGACTATGCCCAAGAGTTTATAAATCTAATTATAACAGACTGAATTCTGGGTAAGCACATGCACAATAGGCAAAGTGTTATTTAACAGCCACCTGTCAGTCAAGGTAACCTCACATATGGATCATCTAGGACCTACCATAACTGCCCAAATATAAACAGACCTTCCCACTTCTGTGCTGTTACAGCTCTGTTCTCTGAAAATCCTCTCTTTCCTTGGAGCGTAAACTATCTTTTATCTCTTCACCTCCCAAATTTCAAGGGCTATAGCCTTCATTAGCATGGCTCATCTCCTTCTAAAATGTACTTTCATTAAATATTATTACTTCTTCTAAATCTCTCTGACCCGTAATTTTTTGCTGAGTTGGCAGGGAGGAACCGAGGACATCCTCCCCTGCCACATGTCGCTGGGGCAACCCCATGTTTTACATCACCCCAGCTGTAACAGCTACACTTTGCTACAAGGGAGACTGGATGTGGTTGCAGCCTCTAAACTGAACCCTATTGACCCACACTAGGAGTCATAAAATAATCCATGACTAAAATATACTTGCTTTAGATGAAAAAAGATGCAAGTTAGAAAAAAAGACAGTTGGAAGTATAAGTTGATTGTCCATTTACACAGACTTGAGAAAGTTCTGTTGGATTTAGAAAAGTGGTATCTGGCCCAAATAGCCTTTTGCATTCTTCCGAAATGTTTACTGAATTTTAAAAAATCTAGTTTCAAACTGGGAGTATGCCAGAGGGAGAAATTTACCTGAAAAAGTAAGATTAGGCCCCCGGTGCTCTTCTTGAATATTTTAACACCAGATAATATTTATTGAGTACGAACAATGTGCTATGCACTATTCTAAGCACTTTTCACATGATAACTAACTTAATCCTCACAAGGACCCTTTAAAGTAGGTACTATTATTATATTAAAGATGAGGAAATTGAAACAGTGGGGTGAAATAGCTTCATATGAAGCACTTAATAAGTAAAGTTGATGAGGAATATAGGAATAAAATCTGTTAATTCTGAGGCAGCATTAAAGAAAGAAAAAAGTAAGAACAGGGCAATAAGACTAAAGATTCCAGTTTAGTACAGAAGCTATGGCAAAAAACATAAACATATTGTAGTAGTTAACAAAGTTAACTGTCAAGCTGAGCAGAGAAAGTGTAATTTGTAACCTGTAAGAAGGGGTAGCAAGACAGAGCAGGATGGAATCAGAGTTATCCTTCTTGATAGGAAAGTTTCCAGGATTAAAGGTTGTCTTTCTGAGGATGCTTTCCTGATCATCTTTCTCACCTCCCCTGTCATTTCTTCTTCTCTCTTGCCTCTATAACTTTGGTGTAGTCAGATTCGTTCGCTTATCACACTTGATTATTTATTTACATAACTGTCTTCCTTATTAAGTTATAAGCTCCTTAAAACCAGTGCTTATATCTTTTTAATATGTGTTCACTGTGCCTAATAGAGTACTGAACATTCTCCATAAATGTTTACTGAACAGAATTAAATGTCTTCATAGAATTTAGGAAGGAGATTTGACTGAGGTTGGAGCAAAGAAGGATAACAAATATTTGAAATGTATGGTGGTGCTCCCTTTCAGTATCAATCAGTAGACGTGAAATAGCTTTCATCATATATTTTTTGAGCTAGGCCTAGAGAATCCTTTTTAACACAGATAGGTGCTGTCTAGCACTAGAAACTGACGTAAAATGAAAGCTCCTTCACAGGGCAACCACACAGGTTAGCCTTGCAAAAAACTGCTTAGCTGAGCATTGCAGTAGTTTTTTCCATTCTTAGACAAAGGGTCTCAATTCAAGCTTAGAACACCAATATACCCTCTTAAGAAGATCAGTAGAGAATAGAATATTGAGGCTTTAGAAAAGAAGAAAAATGAAATTAGGGGTTAAAATATTTGCTGATATTTTAGGAAGGGTTATAGAAGTTTAGAGTCAGTTTACATTGACCTTGGTGAAGTTTTATTTTTGTTTTTTCTTCTAGCATTTAGAAAGTTGCACTTTGTTTTTTCTTTTTTCACTTCCTTTCTTTTTCTTTTTCTTTTTTTTTTTATTCCTGTTTCACCATTGTCCTAATTTAAAAATTTATAAGGGTGAGCAGGGGATGACCAGCAATCTATGCTCATCGGGGAACCATTTCCAAGCCAAGATCATACATTTCAGGTTTGCCAATATAAACACTTAATGAAGGAAATTTGCTGAAATGCCGAGCAAGACTTATGTGTGTTTTTCCCCATCTTCTGTGTACAAGATCAATGATGGCAATCAATCAACTACTTGGAAGGATTGATCTTTGAAATTGTGAAATTGAATAGTAAGGGAAATGAAGCAATAAAAGGTAAAAATAAGGCCTCCCTTAAAGTTTTGGAATTTAGGTCTTAAAACATAGTGTTTGCATTGGCAGATAAGTCAACTATTCTTCACTTTTCCCATGTTGAGGGATAGAATTTCCTTATTTTGTGCTTAAAGAGTCTCAGCCTTTTTTGAATGCAGTGTTAGCAGCTCCATATCACAATTGCAGCTGTTTGAGTGTCTCCAACATTCTTTAAAGGGAGCACTACTCACTATATGTCTTATCTCCATGAGGAGTTTGTTATACTCTTAATCTGTTGGCTTCATTTTTCACAGGTTTATAGTTTTTCTAAATCAGAGCAACTTTATTTTGAAGAGTGGTAATGTTTGTCTCTCCTTTAAAAAAGAGATCATTTGGATATAGGAACTGACAATTAGTCATTTTGGTTCCAAATGGTAATTAAATGAGCCTGAATGTTCTGGTCTGTAGGCACTATCCTGGTGATCAGATATTGTTTTCATCAACTCAGAAGTGTTTTTAAGTATTGTGTCTTTATGCCTCAAATTGCAACATATAGATTTTTCTTTTTCAGATGTGAAAGCTTTCATACTACATGATAAATTTGATCAAGGTATAAAAGTCAGGATAAATAAAGGTTCTCATTTATATGTTTCAGTTTAGGTTCTGTTCAATATTCACCATTTTTATATCACTATACTGTATGTGTTTGCGCAACAGAATAAGAAGAATTATAAGAAAATGTCTGTTGAAGTGAAAGGCTTTAATATTTATCTGGATTTAGGCAAGAACCTCTGAAGCTTTGACTGAGTTATTAAAATGGCATGCCCCTATCATCTGCAGGTTATTTATACCTTAACTTATGATTTTAAAAATAACTAATAATTAGGTTTGCCTTTTTTAGAGCTGCTAAGCAGCCAGTTGCATTGGAAACTCCTATGCAGAATATTATTGGATGGCATACCACCCACGCAATTACTAAGAGCTGTTCATGGGCTCTCCGCTACATAGAATGGTGTCTAACATACAGGAAACATGCAATGTATAATTAATATATGCCAGGACCCACCAAGACTTTATATTCTTTTCACATAATTCTGCTTTATAGGCAAGGAAACCAATATTTAGAGAGGTTAAGTAACTTGCTAAGGTAAACTCAGCTTTCATGGGACAGGTAATTCAGTATAAGCAAGTTGTTTCCACTATTACATGCTCTCTCTCAGAAGTTACAATTTAATGAAGAAGACAAATAACAAAATTATATGTCCTAATATCTGAATATTAGATTCATCATTTATAATACTAGGATAAATCTATCCTACAGGTTTGTCATGAAGGTTAGTAAAAAATGCATATGAAGAAGATGATTTATATTTATTATGTATGCATATATAATAAGACACAGGATTTTTAAATGCCGTATCTAATGTACGAATGCCTGACATAACTGTTCTTTCGAAATTATTTATTTCTTACTTCACCAAACTGTTAATTAGTAAAGCAAAGAAGTTTTTCTATTCTTCCCTTGGAGATAATTTCATAGCAAATGTTGAAGGCAGCTCTCTAACCTAAGTACCCAAGACACATTGTATATTACTGAGTTTAGCC